>NEWO01001027.1:27351-60059 GCA_003013225.1 Phalaenopsis aphrodite | reverse complement strand
ATATATATATATATATATATATATATATATATATATATATATATATATATTTGCATGATAAGAATGTCAACTCCATTATTTGTACATTTAGAAAAAAATGACGATGAGACTCAACCACTTTCATTATGTTGATGGTGATGGTGATGATGATGATGATGGCATTGTAATTTATTATCTTACATTTGGATGATGATAATAACATTTTGACTTATTTTCTTAATAGATGAATATAATATTTAAGAAATTTACATACATACCTTACAATTCTTAATGTATTTACATATCTAACACCTAAATTTTCATATTTACATCTACAATACTTTGGTGTCATATACCTATGCATGAAAAAATATATTTAACTTTTAAAAGTAAATGATAACTATGTTTTTGATTTGATATTAAAAATTTGAGTGCTATGCATATAAATATAAAAGTTTAGGTATTAGTTTTGTAAATTCATAAAAATTATGTAGTGTGCATTTAAAAAACTCATATTGTTTTTTTTTTTGGTCAACATCAATGACAATAATCACCAAATTTGTTTTAACAATAAATTTTTGCAGTGCAATATTTTAAGCATCACTCTCCTACTGTCCTCCCTTCAAACAACCTTGTTAAATACGAAAAATTATTCCATACGGACGATCTACGGTCAGGATGTATTTCGGTGGACCTCACCTAAATTTAAAAAAAAAAAACAGAAAAATATTATGACTGTAAATCACCGTGATCTACGGTCAGGATCGGAAACCGCATGCAGAGATGCATGCGGTGTTCATATGCAATAATTTTTCGTTAAATACACATGACTTTTTCCATAGAAGGTAAAATAATTCAAGATTTGTTGAACACATTTTCAAACCTTTCACTATTTATAAAATTCAATAAGAATGATAAAAATATAAATTTTAAATTTCCCCAAGCATTAATTGTCAAAGATGTTTTGACTTCAATAACATTATACTTGGGAATGCTGCTCATACATACAGTCACTCAAGACAACTCTCGATTGTTATAAGTCCTCTCAATAGATTATTAAATCTCAATTAATGACCTTGAAACTATAAAATGTTGCAAATCCATTGAAGAAAGATATTACTCGCAATTGACCAGCTTTAATTGCGCATTAATTCAAAGAATTAAAACTAAAAAAACTTATGTAGTACCGACCGTGAGATTGTCGTTCGAATCATGCATATTATCTTTTGTGCTCATCTTTTATAGATAAGAAAAAACTTCAAAATTCAATTAACTTTGGGGCAAGTGTATGAGGAAAAAGTTTAACCAAGAAATTGTGGCAAAAATAAAAATTTATTAATATTTTTAAATGATTATAATATTATTTTAATTGACTACAAAATAAATATAATATAAGATAAATTTTATTTGATTATTCAAGTATTTTATTTATCTTAGTATAGCTTAAAAAAATTTTAGGCTCATATTCATCAAATTTTTATGAGAATTTACTGATTAAAATTTATTTATAATAAGACTGCCAATGTCGCATTCACAGCCACAAATTTGAAATAAATGAACAAAAACGGTATTACATAAATATAACTCGATTATATTGTTTTTATATATGCAACATCTAAATCTTTATATTTGTTCGTGCCACACTAATTATAAATGAAATCAAAATAGCATTAGCAAACTTATCAATTAAATGCGAATCTTGATGTACTTTTTTAATTGAAAATTTTTCTGAATTAAATTAGTTCCACGAGCTTCAAGTTCAATAAGTTTATAGGTGAACTAGAAGTCTTAATGACACATACCTAATACCATTAAGGGTGATTAAATCAAATTTCAAAAAACTTGATCAATCACCTTAAATGCAGTCGAAAACTTCATAATATTGATCAAAAGATTGAACAATATCTAGAACTTGTATGCTTGTTGACGAGAGAAATCAAATTATCTCAGAATTTAGCTTGTTAATGGTCAAATTGAGTATCTCGATGAGAAGAATCCAAGGAGCCCAAGATTATTCAATTTCAACATTGTTAACGCTTTTAAATATCTAATAAACTACTTGTGATGAAGAGAATTAATGTAAATTGTTTGATATGATGTTTTGGAGAATGACTAAATTTACTAAAACGTCTATTTTAAAAATTATAAATAAGCTCTCATTTTTCACTTGAATAGAGGAGTAAAAGAGAAGAGAGTGAACTAATTACTAGAAATTAAAACATGAAGTATCGGTATTGTTGTTAGCCCTCGAAGTTCATCGCCGACGAAACCAACACTAGCAATTATTGCAGATAACTATGACTATTTTGACCACTAACTACAACTTCTATTGCCAACTACGACAATTATATGCCCAATTATGACTTTTGTAGGTAACAATTGTAGCTCTATTTCTTCGAAGGCATGCCCATGAGATAGCCTCAATGGAAATGTAATAGATGACGTTCCTAATTAGGAAGATCCCTTTAGGGTAAGTGGCAGATAATGTATGCACTCATACTTCTGAAAGATATGTCCATGAGGTAGCCTCAATGAGAAGTTAATAACAAATATGATCCCCAATATAAAAACTTCATGAAAGCAAGTGATTTACAAAGTCTTCACTAAAAAAAAATTCATAGAAGACTATAAGTCTTAAAATGTACATGTATATTTTAAAAATCTCATAATGTTATATGCACGTTAAAAAAGATCTTAGAATGTCATAAGCATTAGAAGATATATGATATTTTAAAAAGTTTAGAATCTTATAAGCCTCAAAATATATAAGTATATTAAAATAATCTCAGAAACTTATAAGTCTCCGAAGGTATACATTTAGGAAATCACATAAAGTTATGAAGATACAGATGCATTTCTTAATATGGTGATCTGAGGAGATGATTTCACTGTCACTCACTGAAGAAAAATTATTCCATACGGATCAGACACCGCACGCATCCTGCATACGGTTAGAATGTATTTTGGTGGGCCCCACTTAAATTTTTTTTTTAAAAAAATTGAAATAATACTGATCGTAAATCACCTGATCTAAGGTTATGATCAGGTCAGGATCATATGCAGAGATGCGTTGAATCTTTTCAACGATTGGAGGCGCGGCTTATAGATGTCTCCAATATTTCTCCGAGAATCTGGGCATCAACGACCTTCTCAGCTCCTCTTACATCCATCACTCCAACAGCGCTTGTTCTGCAAATTTTAACTGAAGACAACTATGATTCTTGAAGTCATCGAGCTCTGAGCTAAAATTAAGCTAGGATTTATCAATGGATTCGTTTCAAAGATGGAAGGTAACGATAGGAACCTCATTCATTTTTCGATTCTGAGTAGCAATGTAGTATTTGTATGGATACTGAGCTATGTTTCCAAAGAAATTTCTATAAGCATCATGTATATCGATAACTTCCTACGATGGGCAAACTTCCTCCCTCCCCATCACTAGCAAGGATAATATAATTGATCATTTTCCTAACTTTGTTCTATCTATTCTTTCTACAGAACTGAACACGCATTTCAATTCATAGTTAACATATCAAAATAGCTAGGGTTTTCCTTTCAGTACATCTGAGACAAGCTCGATTTCTGAACAATCATCACTGCACACTAGTACAAACCTTGGAAGGTCCGAATAGGCTTCCAATACACCTTCATGTTTAAAAGATTTCCACTGCATTTTGCTTTTACTTGAGAATTTCATCAAGGCTTTTTCATTAATGAAATAAATTGTGAGTCCAAGCTCAACCATTCCTTATCTAAGTTTCTATCTTATGATTCTTTGTCAAGTTCTTATGTGTCCTTTGTTTTAAATTCCTTTTCTCAATTTAAGCCACAATATTATCATGAAGCCATTAAACTTTCTGAATATAGAAAATCCATGGACACCGAGCTCAATGCACTCGACACCAATAATACATGATCCATTGTGATGCTGTCAGTAAGAAAACATACCAAAAATATTATAACTCTGATTTTTCCATTAGCAAAGAAAAGGTACGTATTGTCACCATAGGATAAACGCAGCAAGAAAGTGTAGAATTCTTGAAAATTTTTTCTCCAATTTCTAAAATGATCATGGGCAAAACACTTTCCCCCCTGATGGAGCCTTGTTGTCACCATAATACTTTAAATGGTGAACCTCTCTGATATTTCTATATATTGGCATTTGATTGGGCTTTGTTGTACCGTACATTGTCTCGACCAAACATCACTATCGTGGTGCATAAGGTTAGCTTAGCTAATTTATCACACAAGCATGAACACCACCTTTGATGACTACAAGGCATCTTCAATGCCATCTCAAATCAACACCAGGACAAGATATATTCTTTCCCATCTCATCTTCTATGTAACTAAAGGCTTTCTTTGATGCATATTGAGGCTAATATTTGGACACAATAAAATTCACTACCAGCTACCACATTGTCTTAGGATACTTGTTAATCTACTATAAGACAAGGAATTACACCTCTATTTCAAGATCATCCATCGAAGTTGAATATTTGGCCTTCGTTATTACTTCTAGTGAACTGATATGGCTCAGTTAATTGTTATAAGACTTCAACATTCATTTATTTCCTTCCACACTTCTACTCTGAGACAATAAGGTTGTCATCCACATCACCAACAATCCAATCTTCCATATGAACACCAAGCCCATTGAATTCGACTACTCCTTTATTTGTGACTTGATTATGAATGGCTTCATCAAAATTATGCCGATCGAATATGCCCTAGAACATCACTGATATATTCATTGAATCACTATATTGATTGTCTTCATTGTTGTAAAAAATGGGCAATGAGAACATTTACAATCCATTTTGAGGATTATTAAATATTAATCTTAACCGGTTGCTTCCTATTTTGCTAGCGGCTCTATACAACCTAATTGGTTTTATACTTTATGTTGAGAAATTATGGCGAAGAAAAAATGAATCGACACAAATCCAAAATAACACACATAGATTTAACGAGGTTCGGCAAAGATGCCTACGTCCTCGGGAGCAGAGCAGCAGCTTTCTCTTAACTCTAGAATAAAGGTTACAGGATACAGAATATAGGCCTAGGGTTACAAACAAGCATATTTATAACCCTAGAGTAAACCCAAAGTATAATATGTAATTAAAAAATTACCTCTGTACCATAGCGCGAGGCGTTGCCCCCGCACCCCTAACCTACATAACGAAACTCCCACGATTGGACAGATTCTTCCGCTCCGCTTCGCTTCGTTCCAACATCTGTCCCTTATGGTATATGAGTCATACCTAACAAATCTCCACCTTGGTGAATATACAACCCCTTAGGAGAAATATATTATGGAGTTTCTTACACAGTGAAGTGGGTTGGGTCACCACGCTTTTCTAGCAACTGCAAACATTCAACAAGTCCAAGCAATGCAAAACTTGTTGATAGTAACTGACTTGGTCAACATATCACTGCATTTTCATCAGTATGAATCTTCTGCAATAGTATCTCACAAGAAGCAATCAATTCTCTGATCTTGTGATACTTGACATCAATATGCTTGGTTCTTGCATGACACATTTGGTTCTTAGCCAGATAAATAGCACTTTGACTATCACAATGCAACTGAACTCCAACCTGCTCAACACTTAGTTCCTTTACTAGCCCAGCAAGCCATAAGACTTCTTTTGTAGCTTCAGTTCCTGTCATGTACTCAGTTTCAGTTGTAAATAATGTCACAATTGGCTGAATTGTTGATTTCCAACATGTAGACCCTCCACCAAGAGTAAACACATACCCAGTTGTAAACCTTCTGTCATCCAAACCACCTGCATAGTCTGAATCAACGTACCACACAACTGAAGGATTATTCTGCTGACTGCCAAAAATAATTTCATGTCCTAAAGTACTCTTCAGATACCTGAAAATCCACTTGACTGCTTCTCAATGTCGTCTTTCAGGTTTATACATGTATTTGCTGACTTGACTAACAACATGAGTCAAATCGAAGCAAGTACATATCATTACATACATCAAGCAACCAACTGCACTGACATATGAAACTTTTGTCATGTCTTCAATTTCTGCTGTTATGAAAAAAACTTAAAAATGATTTTCCAATGGAGTGCTCACAGGCTTTATTTTGTTCATCTCAAACATGTCCAATACTTTCTCAACATAGCCTTGTTGAGATAAACATAATCGTCTTGAGCCTTTATCTTGGTGAATCTCCATTCCAAGAATCTTCTTTGTAGGACCCAAGTCTTTTATGTCAAATTCTTGGCTTAATAAAGCTTTCAAATCACATACATCATTCATATTCTTTACAACAATCAGTATATCGTCAACATACAGTAACAGAAAAATAATAGAAAGATCATCAAGACTCTTCACATAAACACAACAATCATACTCACATCAAAATCATGTAGGAGTCAAACTGCTTGTACCATTGTCTTGGAGGTTGTTTCAACCCATACAATGATTTCCTTAATCTGCAAATCAGATGCTTCTGTCCAGGTTGAGTGAACCCTTCTGATTGCTCCTCCAAATCACCATGCAAGAAAACAGTTTTAACATTGATCTGTTCCAAATGCAAATCCCAAATAGCCACTAATGAAAACACTGTCCTGATTGAAGTATGACTGACCATAACAAAAAAGATTTCATCATATTTTATCCCCTTCTGCTGTGAAAATCTCTTTGCTACCAGTCAACCCTTGAACTTTTGCCCATCTTTTTTTGATACTGCTGGTTTTCTTCTATACACTCATTTGTACTCAATAGCCTTCTTTCCCTTAGAAAACTGAACTAGCTCACATGTGCGATTTTTCTGCAAATTCTTCATCTCTCCAGTCATTGCACCCATCCATTTCTCTTTCTCTTGACTTGTGATAGCTCATTGAAAAGTGGTTGGATTATCATTGATGATGAGAAGTGCACAAAAGATCAAGTCTTCATAACCCAATATGCTAGGAGATTTTATATTGACGCGTCTCTGTTATCTCTGACTAGATTGTAATTCTGTAGATCATCTGAAATGGATCAGCAGGTGTTGAATCTGAATCTTCAATTCTCTCAGTTATTTCTAGATGTTGCTCTAAATTAATTTGCATTGTATCTGAACTGGAACTGTTCTGACACCTTGTTTTAATTCTGCTGCAACATAGACTATTCATTAAAAACTGCTTCTCTACTTATCACCATCTACTTTGTAATCAGATCTCAAAACTTGTATCCTTTCACACCTTTCTTGTAGCCTAGAAAGATACACTTTTAGGATTTTGCATCAAGTTTTAATTTTTCTCTCCAGGTACATGCACAAAAACAAGACAACAAAAAATTCGTAAATGATTGTAATTAACTGTCCATACCTCTTCTGTAACATTGCCACCTAATGTTGCAGGTAATTTATTGATGAGATAACATGTCATATTCAAAACTTCTTCCCAGAAACTCTTAGGAAGCCCTGCATTCAATCTCAAGCATCTTGCCCTTTCAGTTAAGGACCTGTTCATCTTTTCTGCAACGTCATTCTGTTGTGGTGTTTTGCGCACTGAAAAATGTCTCTGAATCCCATGCTCCTCACAAAATTTTTGAAACTACGAATTTGTGTACTTTTGTCATTATCAGATCTCAAATACTTGATTTTTCTGCCAATTTTGTTCTCCACCTCAGCTTTCCACAACTTGAATTTAGAGAATACTTCAGATTTCTATCTCAAGAAATACACCCAAACTTTCTTGGATAAATTATCAATAAATGTAACAAATGCAGAAATCCTCCCAATGACGATTCCCTGGTAGGGCCCTATACATCAGAATGCACATAGTCAAAAATCCCTTCAGTTTTATGTTTTTCAGTCCTAAAACTGACTCTAGTATGTTTTTCAAGAACACACAAATTACAAAAATCGAGCTTGCGACTTTTAACACCATGCAACATGTTTCTTCTATGCAATTCCATCATCTCACGTTCACTAAGATGACCCAGACGCATATGTCATAACTTTGTATTATCATCATCTGACTCCACAGAATGAACTTCAACTACAACTGTATTCCCTAACAGTTTGTAGATATTATCTGCAGTTAATTTTTTTTCATCATAGTCAGTGCACCCTTAACAATTCTGATAGTTTTCCTATCCTCATCTGCCTTATGAATAAAACTTTTTTTTTATGTAGAGCGCCCAAATAAATCAAATTCTTATTCAGATCTAGAATATGTCTGACATCACATAATATTCTAATAGTATCATCATACATCTAAATTCTGACTTCACCAATACCAATAATATTGTAACATATATCATCATCTAAATATACTGAGTCAGAATTTGTTAACATGTATCAAGTAAACCACTCTCTGTTAGTTGTTATGTGATAAAAGCACGTTGAATCAAGAATCCATGCATCCATGAACTGAGTTGATGAAACTAAAAACATATCGTCATCACTGCAATCTGAATTGTCACTCTGCACCACATTTGCAAACTTCAATGATACATCACGTTTCTCCTCAATCTGCTTCTTGAGCTTTGGACAATCTCTCTTCATATGACCCGACTCCTTGTATTTGTAGCAATGAATTGTTTTTTTGTCTTAGAATTTGATATGAAATTTCGTCTTCCAGAACACTCCTTCTCTTTCTTCTTTCAACGATCCTGATTACCCTTCACATATAACTGTCGCTATGAGAGTTTTCCTCTGCATTCTGCTTTCGCTGGTTGAGCCAACAATGCTCCAATAATCTTATCAACTTTGATATTTTTTTCCTCATATGTCAGCATGCTGTGCCAGATCAGAGTCTTCTTGCATCTTCAGCCCATACAACTTTTGCTTTAGGTACAATTTATTCGTCAGATATTAGACATAAACTGAGTTTCTAATTTCTTTCATAATCTCCTAAAAATTTTAGATTCATCCATGATACATAAAATAAGCGTGTGAGTGCTATCGCTCGTTGTGACAATTCTTTATCCTCCGTGACAACATCGGTTTCGTTGCCCACAAAGACTTCAGCATCACCTGCCCCAACAAATCTTCGCCGTTATTTGTCACAATCTGAATTTTCCATCAAATTTCAACGAACCTTTCTACAGATTTCTTTGCTTTAGTTGCCTAATTGCTTGCCCAAATTCCTTTCTTCAAACAAATCCTTCGTCGAAGCCGGAACTCCTGAATTCGCCGAATTGTTACCATCTGCCTCCGTTGCGAAGAAGAGCCCCCTGTGGCGATTCTTTGCGCGAGTTCCTCTGCGAATCTGCTTCGCTGAAACACCGAAACCCGCTCGAACTTCGCCTGGTGGTCGCTGAAGAAGCCTTGTGCCGAACGTCGAACGCCTCTGTCGCATACGAAGGCTTCAAAGAACCTGGTCTGTCGTGATTTGCGACTTCTGTGTCGCGAACGCAAGAAGCTGCGCCCAGCGTTGAAGTCTCGCCGAATCTCCTCTGCAGAAATCGCTAAACCTGTGCCGATCTTCTTCTCCGATCTTTTCTTTGAAAATATGATAAACTGGTGCAGTCGTTGAACTCCCGAAGCCCTAGCAACCGAAGCCGTCACCGAATTCTTGCGAACCTTGCCGAAACCCTCAGCCGAATTCGCCCTGAATCGTAGAAACCCTACCCGCCAATTCTTCTTGCACCGAATTTTTTGTGCCCTAGAATTGCGCTTTGATACTGCTTGTCTAGAAATTAGGGCGAAGAAAACATGAATGGACAAAAATCCAGAATAACTCACGGAGATTTCACGAGATTTGGCAAAGATGCCTAAGTCATCGAGAGCAGAGCGACGATATTCTTTCAACTCAAGAAAAAAAATTTACAAGATACATAATATATGCGTAGGGTTATAAATAAGTCTATTTATAACCCTAGAGTAAACTCTGAGTACAATATGTAATTACAAAATTGTCTTTGTACCGTACTACGAGGCGTTGGCCCCGTAACCTCAGCCCACATAACGAAACTTTCCCTTTTTATCTTGTAATAGCGGAATGAAAATAATAATAACATTTCTTTTTTTATTTTCGTCCTCCCCATAATATGATTTGCATCTTGAGGAAACAACTTTCTGCTGAAGAAACAATTATTTAACTTTAGTTGTCTTCAAGATTATTTAACATCATTCCATGTTGGTGCACCATTCTAAGGCACCGTTTGACGCAGCTTATTCTCTACGTCCGGCGTTTTCAAAACGCCGTGTTTGCGTTTGTCTGGGCGTTCGCTCCTGCGATCGCTAAACGCAGCGGTAAAATAGGCTTGGAGCGATTCGGTCCTGAAGACGCTCCCGACATCCTGCGTTCAGCGTTCGGCGTGTGCTTATTACGGAGCAGCCCTCGTCCTCCCCTCCCAACGTCCTCCCGTTCCCGTCGCAGACCTCCGCAAGCCGCAGATTTTAGTATGACACTACATAACTTCATCCGAAGACATGCCTCACGATTAGATACAGATTTTAGTATGGCTGACAACGACGAACTGAATGTTTTCGATCAAACTCCTGAAATTGTGGCTGGTAGTTCATTACCTGAGGATGATGTAGACTCTAATGAGTTTGGAGATCAGGAGGGTGAAGGTTTGGCTGATATGATTGCTTTAAGGGAGTCTATTACAGATGCTATTTGTGGCTGTTGATCGACCAAGTTTTACTTTAATAAAGTTATAGGTTGATATTCATATGTATTTAATTTTGGTTACTTTTAAAATACCTTAAACGGACATTGATTCTTTTGTTTATGTCGCAGTTAAACAAACATGACTTCCAGGATATCAGGTATGGACAGAGAGATTTTGTGTTATTGTGGACTACCGTCTCCGTTGCTAACGTCACGTAAGGAGCATAGCTTTGGGAGGCAGTTCTATGGTTGTGCCAGAGGTGTTTCAGCTCGCTGCGGTTTCTTCAGGTGGGCTGATAGTCCCACAAATTACACCGCCAGTAATTATGCAAGCAGTCATGTCAATCCGATGTTTTCTCAGGCTGACTGTGCAGTTGAAGACCGCCGTAGCCAGAGTCTGAAGTTAAATATTTTAATATTTCTCCTTGTTGTTGTACTTGTTTTTGTACTTTTTTTAGTTCTACTGGTACTCGTTAAGATGTGAGAACTGTATGTTATCTTTTGGAACTTGTCTATCATTATCGTATGTTTCTGCAATTAATGTTACTTTTCTACGAATAAGTTATTCTAAATAAGCTGCCCCAAACAGTTTTATTACATAGGGGCAGTAATGTCATTTAACCACCAATAAGCTAGCTTCAATAAGCTGGCCCAAACAGCAAGCCAGATTATTCTGATAATCTACAGATTATCAGATTATCAGAATAATCTGTTTATCAGCAGATTATAAATAATCCACAGCTGCGCCAAACAGACCCCAAAACTTCTCAATAAGGATTTATTGAGCCATTTTAAGCCGTTGAAATCTATTGAAACTCATTTAAGAGCACTTATCATCTCAAATTTAAGTTGACAGGACTCCTATTGTGTTTCATTTGCATCTTTCCATGTTTTATTCTTGTGTTCTTTCAAGTTTTTGATTCAGTTACACTCATTTATCTTATCATTTACACCATAAGCTTTTACCGCATAGCTTTTACATATTCGATCAGTTCAATTTTATTTAGATTTCTATGTTTTATTCATGCGATCTTAAAACCTCTTCTTGCCAATTCTTCAATGTTTCTCATCCTCTACACTCAGGATTTTTGGCTATTTCATTGTCATTGCTTAATTAAAACTTTAGATTTTACCTATGTAGCTTTTGTGTTTGGTTCTTCTTTTATAGTATTCTTCGTGTATCCAATTCTTATTGTTCTTGTTAATGCTTTATAAGATCTGCAAATTTTGTTTATTTAAGGGTAGGGTAAACGAGCCGAGCTTGAGCGAGCTCAGGCTTGGCTCGTGTTCGACTCGTTCGACATAGCTCGTGTTCGAAATCGGCTCGTGAACAATGTGTTCGTGTTCGGCTCGAAATTGACTCGTTAAACTAAAATTGAGAAAAATAGATGTAAAGTGTGAGATTCAAACCTTGATCAAATATATACAAAAGAAGAAACTAACCACATGTCACATGAGGTGTTATGATTTAAACATAGACATAAATATATATAATATATTATTATATAAATAATATATGTAATATATTGTTATATAAAAAGTTATATAATTTTTTTTGAGCCGAACACGAGCGAACAAACTGTTGTTCGTGTTCGGCTCGTTTACATTTCGAGCTTAAAAATATGTGTGTTTGGCTCATTAGGCTTAACGAACGAGCCGAACACGAGCTGTTCACGAACAACGAGCCAAATTGACAGCCCTATTTAAGGGCTGTGTTATTACTGTTTTTTTTTCTTTGTACTTGTATTTCTAATTTATTTGTAAACTATATTACTGATTTCGTATTTCATCGTGAAGTATTTATACTAATATTATTTGCAATCATATCTTTGAAGTCTTTGAATGATCAGATTTGCTGAAGTTGCCTTAACTGAATTCTAATGCTCCTAACTTCATCTCATAAGTGCTTCACTAGGATTATAATTTGCCACCCTTTAGGTCCTCTTCAGCGTATAAATATAAATTAACTTATAAAAATAACTTATAATTTAGTTAGCTCTTGGGCTAGGAATCTCTGTTAGCCAAATACAATCTACATGCTTATGCAGCCTGTGCATGGGTCACTCATTCTAAGATTATGGGGATATTTGTTGTGGCTCCCTCCCATTTCAATTGGGGAAAATCTATGTTATTAAAAAAAAAAGGTTTTTCCTTCTCTTTGCAAAACACGAATTACCACTTGGAATTTCCAAATTTCTGCTCTCCTATTCGACACTCCCTTGCACTCTCTCTCATTATTGTCCGTGAACACAGGAGGCTAGCGTGACTTTGCTATTTTTTTTGTTGTTGTAATTAGCCTAGTGACTTCGAGGCTTTCGACAAAGACAATTTTCTCAGAGACTATCGACGGTTTCGGGTCAGCAGCGTGAAAGAAATTCAAAGTAATATTATTTCATTTTTCTTAAATTTGATAAGTTTATCAAACCCTTGTGTTTGATGGAGTTAATGTATACCACCCATTTGGTAATGATTGACTATTAATTCTTCTATGAGTGTTCTAGAGAAGAATTTTGTGTATCAATTAAGTTGATTAATAAATGTATTTAAGTGACCCACAGGTTCCATGTTTTTTACCCTATTTTAGGTGGTTTTCACAGTAAAATTTGGTTTGTTTATCCTTGTTATTTGTTTCATCAATTTCGTTGTGTTTTTGTGCTGTAGTGGATTTTTTGATTATTTTTTTCAACAAGTGGTATTAGAGCTAGGTTCCTCTAGTGATTATTTTTTGCTAGCCAAATGAAGTGTGTCCACTAATAATAAAAATACAATGATTAAACTCACAACAACCAATAACTAGATTTACACTTTTGGGTAATAAGGGCAAACCAATAAAGATGTCTGATAAGGATTGGGCTAGGTTTAATAGAAAAACCATTGATAATATTCGACAATAGGTTGACAAGAGTGTTTATCAGCATGTTGTTGATGAGACAAATGCTAGCAATGTTTGCGAAACTCTAAGGGTGTTATACGAAAAGAAAATTGCACAAAATAAAATCTTTCTTTTTAGAAAATTGATGTATCTTAGGTACAATGATAGGACTGCAATTTCTAATCACTTGAATGATTTCAGAAGATATTGAATTAATTAGCAACTTGGGATATGAAGTTAGAAGATGAGGTCTTTGCATTGTGTTCGATCGGTTTCTTGTCGGCAAATTGGGAGACTATTGTTTTTCCTCTTAACAATTCTGCTCCAAATGATATTCTTACCTTGAAGATGGTGAAAGAGAGTACGCCGAATGATGTAAACATAAGAACTGAAAGAGAGATAACGACACAGAAGCATGTGTTAGTTTTAGAGAAACAGGGTAGAAGCAGAGCTGAAATCATAAGGTCCGCGAAAGCTATGACAACTAACGAGGAAAATCTTTGACAAGAAATGAGTGCAAATGTTTTCATTGTGTTAAACAAGGGCATAAACGAACCCAATGCATATTGTTAAAAATAGAACAAAAGTAGAAACAAAATGAAGAAATAAAGAAAATGATGCCAACATAACAGCCGTCGCAGATGGGGTTGTTATTATTCTTTTGTGATAGCAAGAGCATTAATCGCACATGGCGAGATTCTTTTTGTGTGGTTGATTTTGGTGCTTCATATAATGTCAATTCTTGTCGTGATGTGTATTCTTTCTACAAGGAAAGTGAGTTTGATCATTTCAAGATGGGAAACGATGTAAAATGGAAAATTGTGGGCGTATATGATGTCTACATGATAACTAATGCTAGATATCAATTGTGTCTGAAAAATTTAGTGTATGCTCTTAGAGACGAGAGGTCTAAACTTTATAGCAAAACATGACATTGCATCTTTATTGGGTATAATAACGATGAATTTGGGTATAAAATTTGGGGTCCGCTTGACAAAAATGTTATTAGAAGTAGCGATGCAGTTTTTTTTGGAGATCAGACCATTGTAGATTTTGCTAAATCAATTGAGTCAAAGTCTAATAGTGAAGAACATGTTGATTCAGGAATAACTCGTCCAACTGTAGTGCATGGTAATGATGATAGAGATATACATGATGATGAGACACTTCCAGCTAATGATGATCCAATTGATGAGAACCTAAAAGTGGTACTAGTTGAACATTTATTTAGAAGATCCAATAGAGAGAGAACATTCTAGGAGATATTCTACTAGTGAATTTGGGATGCTTACTGGCAAGGGGAGAACTATAGTCTTATCTAAAGGTTTTGTCGCATCAGCTGAAACTACTAAAGGGCGTGAAAGTTTAAAAAGTAAATGGGTGTTCAGACTGAAGTCAGAAGTGAATTGCTAAGCCAAAATGCAAAGCAAGGTTGGTTGTGTAGGGATTTGATCAGACAAACAGTGTCGATTTCAATGAAATTTTCTCACTGATGGTGAAAGATGGGTTCAATCTGAGTTGTTTTAGGATTAACTGTCGGTTTGAATTTGTAGGTGGGATATTTTGATCTAAAGACAATCTTTTTGCAAGGTAATTTAGAGGAGGAGATTTACGTGGAGCAATCTAAGTGCTTCAGAGATAAAGGAAAAGAAGATCTTGTTTGTAGATTGAGAAAAAGTTTATACAGGCTTAAGCAAGCACCAAGACAGTAATTGTAAATTTTTTATGTTTTTTATGGAAACAAATGGGTACAATAAAGACTACTTTTGATTATATTTTTTTTTTTGTAAAATAAGTGTTGTGATAGTGATATTTTGATTCTTTTACCATATTTCGATGATATATTGATCGTTGGTCATAATGGGACTAAGGTTGAGAAACTCAAGAAAGAACTTAGTAAATCTTTTTCCATGAAAGATCTGGGTCCGGTATTGCAAATACTTGGAATAAAGATTATTCATGACGGAGAAAAACAAGCTATGGATATCTCAAGAGAGGTACATAGAGAAAGTTCTTGAAAGATTAAATATGAGTAGCGCTAATCTAGTTGTATCTCTAATTGCAGGCCGGTTTAAACTTAACACTAAACAATGCCCTACAAGTAAAATTGAGAAGCGAAATTTGTTTTATGCATATGATGTGGATAGCTTGATGTATGTTATGATATATACGAGGCTAGATGTTGCTCATGTTTTTGGCATTATTAGTCGATTTCTTTCCAATCCAAAAAAAGAGCATTAAAAAGCAGTTAAGTGAATTTTTAGGTATCTCGAAGGTTCTTCACAAGTTTGTTTATATTTTAAAAATAATAATCCTATTTTAGATGTAGATATGACTAGTGATGTTGACTCGATGAAGTCTACTTCGGAATATTTGGTTACTTTTTCGAGGAAGCGTTTTCATAATAATCTAAACTACAAAAGTGTGACTTTGTCAACTATAGAGAATGATTGATCACAATAGCTTGCAAAAATTGTTGTGGATGAAGAATTTCCTACAAGAGTTGGGTCATACGCAGAATAAGTTTGTCTTATACTTTGATAATCAGAGTGCAATTCATCTCACTAAGAATTTCACATTCCATTTACATTCGAAGTATTGATGTAAGATATCATTGGATTCGTGTGTGTTAAACTCAAAGATGTTACAACATAAGAAGATCCATACCGACGAGAATGGCTCTGATATGATTGCAAAAATATTACTGAAAGAGAAGCTTATAGTATGCTGAGAAATTACAAGTATAATAGAGCATTTTCTCCAAGTGAGCGGGAGGTGAAGATTGTTGTGGGTCTCACCCGCGTGATGGAAACAACATTCAAATGGGGAAAACTGATTTTCGGTTTTTCCTTTTATGTTTATTTTAAAGTTTTTTTTTAAAAGTTTCTTTGCAAAGCATGAACCACCACTTAAAATTCTCAAATGCTTGTTCTTCCATTTGATCTGGTGAAACTACTAAAGGGCGTGAAAGTTTTAAAAAGTAAATGGGCATTCAGACTGAAGTCAGAAAAGAATTGCTAAGCCAAAAAGAAAAGCAAGGCTGCTTGTGAGGGATTTGGTCTGCCAAAAAGTGTCAATTTCGATGAAATTTTCTCACCGATGGTGAAAATGGGTTCAAGAGTTTTTTTAGGATTAGCTGTTAGTTTGAATTTGGAGGTATAATATTTTGATCTAAAGACAATCTTTCTTCAAGGTAATTTAGAGGAGATTTACATGGAGCAATCTAAGTGCTTGAGAGATAAAGGAAAAGAAGATCTTGTTTGTAGATTGAGAAAAAGTTAATACAGGCTTAAGAAAGCACCAAGACAGTAACAACAAAATTTTGATGTTTTTATAGAAACAAATGGGTACACTAAAGACTACTTCCAATAATACTTTTTTTGTGAAATAAGTTTTGTAATAGTGATATTGTGCTTCTCTTACCATATTTCAATGATATATTGATCGTTGGTCATATGGGGACTAAGACTGAGTAACTCAAGAAAGAACTTACCAACTCTTTTTCCATGAAAAATCTGGGTCGGTATTGCAAATACCTGGAATGAAGATTATTCATAACGGAGAAAAACAAGCTATGGATATCTCAAGAGAGGTACATAGAGAAAGTTCTTGAAAGATTAAATATGAGTAGCGCAAATCCAGTTGTATCTCTAATTGCAGACCAGTTTAAA
Organism: Phalaenopsis aphrodite; assembly: GCA_003013225.1. Taxonomy (NCBI): domain Eukaryota; kingdom Viridiplantae; phylum Streptophyta; class Magnoliopsida; order Asparagales; family Orchidaceae; genus Phalaenopsis; species Phalaenopsis aphrodite. The sequence goes on along the minus strand of NEWO01001027.1, from coordinate 42,960 downwards.
CTTAGCACTAAATAATGCCTTACAAGTGAAATTGAGAAGCAAAATTGGTTTTATGCATCTGCTGTGGATAGCTTGATGTATGCTATGATATGTACGAGGCTAGATGTTGCTCATGTTGTTGGCATTATGAGTCGTTTTCTTTCCAATCCAAAAAAAGAGCATTACGAAGTAGTTAAGTGGATTTTTACGTATCTCGAAGGTTCTTTAAAAGAATGTTTATATTTTAAAAATGATAATCCTATTTTTGATGTAGATATGACTAGTGATGTGGACTCGATGAAGTCTACTTCAGAATATTTGGTTACTTTTTCGGGGGAAGCATTTGCATGATAATTTAAACTACAAAAGTGTGACCTTGTCAACTACAGAGAATGATTGATCAAAATATCTTGCAAAAAAATGTTGTGGATGAAGAGTTTCCTACAAGAGTTGGGTCATATGCAGAATAAGTTTGTCTTATACTATGATAATCAAAGTACAATTCATCTAACTAAGAATTTCACTTTCCACTCACATTCGAAGTATTGATGTAAGATATTATTGGATTCGTGATGTGTTACACTCGAAGATGTTACAACATAAGAAGATCCATACCGACGAGAATGGTTTTGATATGATTGCAAAATTATTACCGAAAGAGAAGCTTATAGTATACTGGTAGAGTCTTTTCTCCACGTGAACGGGAGGTGAAGATTGTTGTGGGTCTCACCCACGTGAAGGAAACAACCTTCAAATGGGGAAGATTGATTTCCGGTTATTCCTTTTATGTTAATTTTAATTTTTTCTAAGTTTCTTTGCAAATCACGAACCACCACTTAAAATTTTCGAATCCTTGCTCTTCCATTTGATCTGGTGAAACTACTAAAGGGTGTGAAAATTTTAAAAAGTAAATGGGTATTCAGACTGAAGTCAGAAGAGAATTGTTAAGCCAAAATGCAAAGCAAGGTTGGTTGTGAAGGGATTCGGTCAAACAAAAAGTGTCGATTTTGATAAAATTTTCTCACCGATGGTGAAGATGGGTTCAATCCGAGTTTTTTTAGGATTAGCTCTCAGTTTGAATTTGGAGGTAGAATATTTTTATCTGAAGATAATCTTTCTTCAAGGTAATTTAGAGGATGAGATTTACATGGAACAATCTAAGTATCTTGTTTGTAGATTGAGAAAAAATTTATACAAGCTTAAGCAAGCACCAAGACAGTAATAATAAAATCTTAATGTTTTTATAGAAACAAATGGGTACAACAGTAAAGAATACTTGTGATGATACTTTTTTTTGAAAAATATGTTTTGTGATAGTAATATTGTGCTTCTCTTACAATATTTCGATGATATATTGATCGTTGGTCATAATGGTGTTAAGACTGAGAAAGTCAAGAAAGATATTAGCAAGTCTTTTTCCATGAAACATATGGATCCAATATTGCAAATACTTCGAATTAAGATTATTCATAACAGAGAAAAACAAGCTTTGGATATCTTAAGAGAGGCACATAGAGAAAGTTCTTGAAAGATTAAATATGAGTAGCGTGAATCCAGTTGTATCTCTAATTGTAGGCCAGTTTAAACTTAGCACTAAACAATGCCCTACAAGTGAAATTGAGAAGCAAAATGTGTTTTAGTATCTGTTGTGGATAGCTTGATGTATGCTATGATATGTACGAGGCTAGATGTTGCTCATGTTGTTGGCATTATCAGTCGATTTCTTTCCAGTCCAAAAAACGAGCATTCAGAAGCAGTTAAGTGGATTTTCAGGTATCTCGAAGGTTCCTCAAAAGTTTGTCAACTACAAAAGTGTGACTTTGTCAACTACAGAGAATGATTGATCACAATAGCTTGCAAAAGATTGTTGTGGATGAAGAATTTCCTACAAGAGTTGGGCCATACGCAAAATAAGTTTTTCTTATATTATGATAATAAGATAATCTAAACTACAAAAGTGTGACTTTTCAACTACAGAGAATGATTGATCATAATAGCTTGCAAAAAATTGTTGTGGATAAAGAATTTCCTACAAGAGTTGGGCCATACGCAAAATAAGTTTTTCTTATATTATGATAATCAGAGTGCAATTCATCTCTCTAAGAATTTCACATTCCACTCACATTCGAAGTATTGATGTAAGATATCATTGGATTCGTGATGCGTTAGACTTGAAGATATTACAACCTAAAAAGATCCATACCGACGAGAATGATTTTGATATGATTATAAAAATATTACCGAAAGAGAAGTTTATAGTATGTTGAGAAATCACTAGTATAGTAGAGCCTTTTCTCCACGTGAGCGGGAGGTGAAGATTGTTGTGGGTCTCACCCACGTGTAGGAAATAATCTTCAAATGGGGAAAATTGATTTCCGGATTTTCCTTTTATGTTAATTTTTTTTTTTTAATGTTTATGTGCAAAGCACAGACCACCACTTAAAATTTTTGAATGCTTGCTTTTCCATTTGACTTTCCCTTTCGCTATCTCTCGTTGTGGTTTCGAACAAAGGAGGCCGGTGTGACTTAACTATTTTCGGTGGCAGCAATTAGCCTTGTGACTTTGAGGTATTTGGCAACAACAATTCACCTCGCAATTTTAAGGATTTTGGGGCAGCATTGTGAAAAGAATCCAAAGTAAGAAGATTTCTCTTAAATTTGGTGAGATTATCAAATTTTTTTGTTTGATAGAGTTGATGTATACCACCTATTTAGTTATGGTTGACTATTGATTCCTCTAGGAGTGTTCTAGAGAAAAACTTTTTGTACTCGTTATAATGATTAGTGTAGGTGTTTAAGTAGCCTGTGTCCCATGATTCTCACATTGTTTTAGGAGGTTTCCATACTAAAATTTGGTGTTATTTATTTCATCAATTCCGTTGTGTTTGTGTAGTGAATTTTTGTCTTGCTTTTTTCAACAATATTATGTATAGAATTGAACTATGAGCTTCCTTTTAGTAATATATGTAATCTGTTCGTTGCTTTTTAGAAGAATAGTCCTTCAACTTTTCATTTGGTTGGACGTTTCTCGTTTATATAAACTTTTCCAGAGATATCTGTTTACTTAATAGAAGTTAGCAGATTTTGTCGTCTGATATACTTGTGTTAGTTATGTTCAGTCAAATCAAGATCATGCGTGGACTTCTGGTTTGACCAGAAAATTACCCAACATCAAAATTGTCAACCCAAGTATTTGACCTATTTATTAAACCGAGTAAAAATTTTGACTTAAAAACTTAACCTGTCCTGACATGAAATACATTGTAAGCCACAAGTACCCAATTTGGTCATCACAAGTTAAAAATAATAATAGTAAAAGATAATTTAGCATGAATTTTTGTTAAAAAAGAATAAAATAATTAAATCACTGTTTTTATGTTGACATGAATCATATTTGATACAGCATGAATTTGACCTTTTTTTATTACTTAAACAAATCTGAATATTACATCGATTGACCAAAATTCAAAATTTGCGTGTAAATTTTATGCTGAATTTTTATTCCATGTTTGAATAAGGGTTTGTGTTTGGTTCATTATTGGAGAAAATATTACATCTAGTTTGTGCGGTCGACGACATGAGATGGTACGTTCCTCGCCATCGTCGGCACGTACGAATAATGGACGTAATATTTTCTCCCAATATTGACACCTAATATTATTCTTTAAGTATAGTTTTTTTTTTATTATGGGAAAAAAAAGAAGAAAATTTTAGAAATATGGATTCCTGAATACAATTTATAGGATCCTAATTCTGCAATATTTTCACATTTACAAGGAAAAAAAAACCACTGGAAGCAATAAAAGTCCTATAGTATATCCAGATGAAATGGCCACTAAAAATTATCCTTTCATGTTGCATGATACAAAATGACCTATCTAAAACGAGGTGCGCAATTAAATCTTCCTCGCTCAGGCTTCCTTTCATGAAAAACTTGGTGCCACCAACATTGTGACCCAATTAAAAAGGTTGAATTATGGAGGAAACATTTTAATGGGCTTTGTTGAAGCAACGCAGCTTCGATCAGGTTTCAAATACTTTTGATATGTATACTTAACTGGCTTGCAGCATGCTGCTTTCTGAAATTTCAATATCATCTCCGCACAACTACTGAATTGGGAGTTTTCATAGCGAGCGTGTTTATTGAGTAATCTGGTCTAAGGTGGATTCATTTTCATGTTGGAGCGTGCCACAAATATTTCCAACGCACAAAGCATGGATAGTTTGTATTTCAAAGATTCATTTTCGACGAGACAGAGTTCAGTAAGGTAGAAAGCCAAATCTTCTATCTTTTTGTCAGACTGTGCAGCTCTCTAAAATCTTAACATGAAGACATAAGGAGTTGGTACATTTAAACGAATGTTCAGCTTTTTCAATATGAAAATCTTCATTCCAAGCATTTCATCCTTGGTATATTGGTTTACTGATAAGGTGATTAGTTCATCAACCTGCAACAAACTTAGGGTGCCAGTAATCTTCACATTTAGATGCCAGAAGAAGCGTGGGAAGGCCAAACAATTGCAACTCATTCTTTTTTATATTAACAATCGAAAGTAATCTGTCAAGCAGCTCTATCACGAGGAAAAGAGATTCATACATCAGTTGATACTTGTGGTGTACTTCAATTAACCAGTTGATCAACACGCTTCGCATCTTCGAAGTAATATCTGATTGTTTGTCCATGAAGCTCGCTAAAGAAGGACGTTCTGTCTTCATTGCCCAATAATACTGATAGATGACATCAACATACTCGGCTACTTCCAAAGGGTTCGTGGTATCATCAATATTGACAAACAAATCATTTTTCACCAGTTCAACACAACCTTTCCTCATTACTAATGATAAGGTATAATATTTTTGGTTGTTGCTGTTGAATCCTGAAATTGATTCGGATTCCATGGGCTGCTTTGCCCTTCGGAGCCCCCATTTTCTTGCTCTTTGTAACAATCTCTTTGTGACACGATGGCTTCCCATTCTTTAAGTATAGTTAAACTTGTAGAAGTCATGCATTTCAACTACATTACACCGTTTTGCTTCAAGCCAAAGAATCCCCTTAATGGTAAATTATTCACTACACAGAAGTGAAAAGCATGTCTAGTTAATCTATAAGAAGTGTTTTTAATGGTAAATTATTCACTACACAGAAGTGAAAAGCATGTCTAGTTAATCTATAAGAAGTGTTTTTAATGGTAAATTATTCACTACACAGAAGTGAAAAGCATGTCTAGTTAATCTATAAGAAGTGTTTTTTATGTGGAGATTACCTCATCATATATAATCAAATTTATTCTATCGCTTAATCATTAGTTATAATGCTAGTTAGAAAATCATAAACAGATGTTTTTAATAGCATCAATGTTTTTTTGACAGATGCATTTATTCATTAATTCACTTCAAATTAATTTCTATTTTTCTATTCATTTTCTTAACATAATTAATCATAGTATGATAAATTTGTTGACTTGAAATCAAATTCATTATCCAAAGTTGATGTAATTTTTGAACCATTACATTGTGCTTTGCGTCAACTTAATTATTCTATAATTATCATAAAATTGAAAATTTTATTTTATTTTAAGAATTATCATTAAGCATTTGATATTCATTAAAAAAATATCTAATTCATGCATATCCATGATGGTTTTAATCTTAATACCATTTAATTAGACTTAAAATTTTATTTTGCACGCTTTAAAGTTACTTTTTTCTTCAATTCAAGTAAATTAATTCACCTAAGCTAGAATCACAATTCATCATCTTGACACGCCGAAAAAATATATTTTTTTGTTGTATTAGAAAAATTTTATGCTGTTGATACAACACCAACAAATTTTCATCAGTCAGCACGAATCTCGAGACACTTTTTTGATAAAGAAACATTCAAACTTTCATTAAGTGCCATGCAAAGCTCTGATTTCATCAAACTTATAGTCAAACTGACAGGCTCGATGAGACGTACTTACTAAAATCAAATTTAGTCCAATCAAGCCCAGATCAAGTCATTAAACTATACTTAGAGAATTTCCTAACACATTTGGAAGGAATTATTAATGCTGACGCAAGAAAGCCTATACTTGAATCGAGTGTCTCGACGAGACGAATCCAACGAGTCCAAGGTTGATCAATTCTGACATCGTTAAAGCACTCAAATGTCCATTAAACGACATATGATTGAGGGAAGCTCTCCAGACCGTCTGATCAAAATGGTTCATATTCGTGCATTAATGACATCCAAAACACTATAAATAGACTCCTACCCCTCTCATGGGAGAAGAGGGCGGAAGACTTGGGAGAGAACTTGAGGCTTTGAGAAGGAGTTGAAGTCCAGCACCACTGCCGACCGTCGTCGAACACCGTCGACCCTCGCTGATCGCCGTCGACAATCACCGACCGTCGTCGACCCCCGCCAACTTGGAAACTCTAGCAACCCTCTCCCGTCTGTGGGACAAGAGCTCATCCTAAATGCCAAAAACGACCTACGTGGTCATCAGCTCATACAGTTCCTGAATTCGGCCCCAGCCGCCTACGGAGATCATCAATATTCGCCCCAACGACCTACGTGGTCATCAGCTCATGCAGCTCCTGACTCCGGTCCCAACGGTCTACGGACGTCACCAATGCTCACCACTACGGTCCATATGCCAACAACGACCTACACAGTCATCAGCTCATACAGTTCTCGACTCCGGGCTCAGCTGCCTACAAACGTCATCAATACTCACCCCAACAACCTACTTGGTCATAAACTCATACAGTTCTTAAATCCGGCCTCAGCAGCTTACGAGCGTTAACAATATTCGCCCCAAAGACCAACATGGTCATCAGCTCATGCAACTCCTGACTCCTGGCCCCGCGACCTACGAACGTCATTAATACTCGCCAACTACAGTCTACGTGATTCACTGTTTCCGCAACTACTTAGTAGGACTTCTATGGCCAATCAACGCTTCTGAAGCAACCATCTACCACGCTCACAATGGACTACTACCTCCACAACAATAAAAAATAACCCTTGCAACTTATCACCAAGAACTGCAGCCAGATTATAGTTATGCAACTTTGTAATTCTATCTTCCCTACTTTAGGAGAAGAATGAACATGTGTACTCATCATTCATAGTGGATTATTTCAATTGGGCTAGACCCCGTATTTTTTTCCTCCTTTTAAAGGTTTTCCACGTAAAAATGTCGTGGTGTCTCCTCGTACTTCTCTTCTTTTATCTGTGTGTTGAATTCTCGTGCAACGCTAAGACGATAATTCAAACATTTTTCTTCAGAATGGCTGCAACCATATTTCCAAGAAAATATACAGTACATTGCGACCAACGCCATAGTCTCAAAAAATGCAGAGCATCCCTGACACCTCATTCTAGACTTAATCGATCCTATGGGGACTCGATTTGACCTTTTCCATTACAAGCTGTAGTCATCAAGCAAAAGCTTCGACATACAGCCTCGGATAGTTCAAAAATTCTTGGTGGATTTCCTTCTGCCTCTTTCATAGCAGGTTATTATCGTTAAGCAAAAGCTTTGACCAACAACCTAAGATAGGTCAACCATCCTTAGTGGATTTCATATGAAGTTGTTCATTACGGGTTAATACCGTCGAGCATCTCCGGTTATAAAACTTAGAGCTGGTCTTATATCCTTAATGGATTCTCCTTTCAACCATACCTCTGAAAGTCAAGCCTAAAAGGTCAGACTCATTGAGAAGCTACAATCCCCCTAGAAGACAAGCCCAAGAGGCAAATCTCGATGGGATGCTAGCAGTGGACAGGGTCCTTACTAGAAATACTTCATGAGAGCAAGTGGTTGACAACATCTCCACTCGAAGACCTCAGAAGGCTACAAGTCTCATAAGGCACAAGTGCATCAAAGGCCTGAGAAGGCTATGAGCCTCAGAAGGTATCGATTCATATTCATGCATTAATGACATCCAAAACACTATAAATAGACCCCTACCCCTCTTATGGGAGAAGAGAGCGGAAGCCTTGGGAGAGAACTTGAGGCTTTGAGAAGGAGCTGAAGTCCAGCACCACCGTCGACAGTCGTCGAACATTGCCGACCACCGTCAACCACTGTTGATCGTATTCGACCATCACTGACTGTCGTCGACCACCGTCGATCGTCGTCAATCACCGCCGACCAGACACCAACAGTCAACGTTGTAATTTGGAAACTCTAGCAACCCTCTCATGTCTGTGGGACAAGAGCTCATCACTAAGGTCCAAAAGTCAACAACGCCCTACGTGGTCATCAGCTCATACAGTTCCTGAATCCGGCCCCAGCAGCCTACGGAGATCATCAATATTCGCCCCAACGACCTACGTGATCATCAGCTCATGCAGCTCCTGACTCCGGTCCCAACGGTCTACGGACGTCACCACTGCTCACCACTATGGTCTATATGCCAACAACGACCTACACAGTCATCAGCTCATACAGTTCCCGACTCCGGCCCCAACGACCTACAAACGCCATCAATACTCGCCCCAACAACCTACGTGGTCATCAGCTCATGCAGTTCCTGAATCCGGCCCCAGCAGCCTACGGACGTCAAAAATATTCGCCCCAACGACCTACGTGGTCATCAGCTCATGCAGCTCCCAACTCTGGCTCCCGCGACCTACAGACGTCATTAATACTCGCCAACTACAGTCTACGTGATTCATTGTTCCTGCAACTGCTTACTAGGACTTCTATGGCCAATCAACGCTTCTGGAGCAACCATCTACCACACTTACAACAGACTACTGCCTCCCCAACAATTAGGAATAACCCTTGCAACTTGGCACCAAGAACTGCAGTCAGATTATAGTTATACAACTTTGTAATTCTATATTCCTTATTTTATTGGAAAAATGAACTTGTGTACTCATTATTCATAGTGGATTATTTCAACTGGGCTAGACCCCATGGTTTTTTCCTCCTTTTAAGGGTTTTCCAAATAAAACATCGAGGTGTCTCCTGCTACTTATCTTCTTTTATCTATGTGTGTTAAATTCTCGTGCAACACTATGACGATAATCCATTACTCTACCGCCGTGAATTTTCTAGCACACATCAACGGTTGTATTTCTTTTAATGATAAATATTATGTATTTTCCCTCTTACAGTCACAAAGTAATTGATGTAGCACTAGAAGAAATATATAAGCAGTGGAAAAATAAATATAATCATCTCATATGATTGTGTATTTTACAGAGTTTCTTAATATTAATTTAACATGTCAATATATTAATAAATTTTAGGAAAATTTTCATATATGGCACCCAATTATAATCCAATTCTAATGGATTTACTCATCACACACCTATACTTTCATTTTTACACACAATATTTTACTTATGGATGAAAAGATGAATTTAATTATTAAAAGATAATAAAGAGTGCTACTTCTCGTATAAAAGTTTAGATGTGAAATATGAAAATTTTGAATGCTAGTAAGTCCCAGAATTTTAATCATAAATAATTAATATATCGTTACTCATAATTTATTTCAAGATCGAGCTTCCGTTGGCTACCGCTGCGTCATCATTGGCGCATTATGAGGACACGATTGGCTGCGGTGGGAGCACAGTTTCTAAAGAATGCTAAATTCATGCAAAAAGAAATGTCGATATTTTCTCAAAAACCAAATTAGTGAATTGGCAGGAAGAGACACTCCAAGAATATTTTGGTTGCTTCTGCTTAAAATACAACCGCAGAGTTATCTTCTTCCTCATAAAATATATATTCAGTACATAACTTCTAAGAAATTTATTTATTAATTTGTACTTCCTTTTTCATTGCAAAGCTACATGTCATTCATTGGAACCACATATCGCTATTTGCTTTCCTTTTTTTTTTTTTTAATTGATTTGGGACTAATTAAATCAACTAAAGATGCCATTTGTACAAATCTTAGTTCAACGAGCTGATTTTCAGATCTCATTTTTTGTCTTCTTGCAGGTCGCGAACATCTAGTAATTCAATTAATAAATGTCTGGTGAAGATTGTAGCAACTACCAATGGTTTGCAAATAAAAGAAGAGGGGAACAAAAGCCCAGCTTTGAAGGAAAGGATCTGCAGGTTGCAAGCAAGAGAAGCTGCCATCAAGAGCAAAATGCCTCAAAAAAATTGAATTATGATAATATAGATATTTCCAACATTTTGCTTGAATGCCAAATAGAACTGAAGAACTGTTAATTTGCCCACCAAATCTTCTACTCTTTCTTTCCTTTCACGTAAAATATACAATGCAGTGCATAGGATAAGGATACAATTTTTTTTTCCTTATAGAAATATGTTTCATACTAGAAAACATACTCCAAAACTAGAAATGTGGGGCAAAAAAGAAAAATAGAAGTCCAGGGTAACCACCCTTTGTGTATAGCATTGGAGAAAGAGCAAGTAAAAAAGAGATGAATTAAAGAGAGATTCTTATCATGGCAAAGTAAGCAGAGAAGATTAGTTGGAATATTAGTTGGAATATTTCAAGTAATGAGGAAGCTAGCAGTTTTTAACACATTTTGAACAACAAATCAAGAGTAAAAGGAATATATAAGAATGTTAGCCATGAAGGGATTCACAAATCATTTTAAAAGGACCATCCAAGCTCTTTCATAACAGAGTGTGAGAGGAGTTGTGCGTAGGGATATGGTTAATGTTAGGGATATCCAAGTGAATTTTGACATATAAATTATGCTTCCAACTTATAGCATCTATGAGGAGGCTAAAAGGATCATAAGATAAAAATTGCAGAGCATTGAAAGTCTGTGGTTCAAGAAGATCCCAAAGATTTTTGTCATAGATCTAGGGGTCCCAAAGCAAGATAATAATGCTACCATTCCCAATTGTAAATGAGAATCTGCTTTTGTTTTCAACAACAATTTTTTGGAGCATTTTCCAAAAGAAGTTTCAGCTTGAATTTTGGAAACCCAGAGAGAAATGTATTTTCCTTTGAACCATGTAGTAATGGAATCAAAGCCATTGGCAATATGAAGAATGAACTTAATCATGAAAGCATTAGAAATAGTGTGCATAGAACTAAGGCATAAGCAATCATGGTGTATGGGGTTGCATAGTTTTCCTATTAGATTATATGTATTTTTTCGTTAATGGTAGAACCATGTAAGAGGAACTTGGAACACTATGAGTGAACCATCTGACATGTTCGTAAAATGTGCTTATTTATAGTATTGATTTTGTCTTTATTATGTTTATATCTTGTTTTTTTAATGATTTTGTGTTGAATTGCAGGTAACAAGTGCAAGGAGCAAATCAAGATTCAAAAATAGGAGAAATGAACAAAATGGTGTTCTGGCGCCTGGGTGTCGGAACCAGTCTCTTTGGAGTCAAAAGACAATGCAATAAAAAAACTGGCGTTGAACTTGGAGTGTCGAGGCACTGGACATGTAGTGTTGGAGCATCAGAAGAGCAACACCTAAGTATCGTGACACTAGTGCCTAGACACTGCAACACTAGCACCTAGGCGTGTACAAGGACCAATAGCATTGCTCCAGCGCCAAAACTCGAATTTTGACAGTTTGAGTAGTTCAAACTTTTGATTCGCTTGGAGAAGATATAAATTAGATGAATATGAAAATGGAGGGGCTTTTTACAAGTTTTTTTTATCATTCTTAAGAGAGGAATTGAGGGGAGAGTTGAGAGTTTATGCAAGGAATTTGTATGTGATGAGGATATATTAGATTGGATCAAAAGGTGTAATAACTACTTTGCTCTCTTCATCCATCTTGCTTGTAAAAGATGGAGATAAGTACATTTTATTTTGGATTTTCTATTGGATTTATGTATAGAACGCTGTGTATCTTTGTTCAATTCAAATTTTAAGTGAATGGATTTCTTGATAAAAAGTGAGTAGAACTTTCTATCTCTTCCTTGAATTGTATGGAGGTAGAATATAGTTGAATCTCTTTATGTGTGTGGAGTGATAATTGATTATAATAGTGTTGAGTTAACCTTTTATTTAATTTACTTCCTATTTGGCCAGTAGGAATGTTAAAACCCATTGTGAAGTATGCAATTCAGAAGGATACATACTGGAACAATATAAGTTGACCACATAAACTCTTAGGAATAGAAAGATTACCTTGCAGTTTATGCTTACATTCAAAGAGATAATTTAATTAGATTGGTCAAAGGATTTAGAAAACTGAACTCTTGACAGTCAAATTTCCTTAAACCACTGGAAGGTGATAAGGGATGGGCCAACTTCTGTTTGAGATTAAATTTTAATCACTTGTTCAATTTATATTCTTTACTAAATCAATTCAAGGGGGAAACTTCTTAAAACTTGAATTTCTAACAAACATTCTTCTGCTTGCTAGATTAAACTAGTTTTTGATCACTTTAGGATTGGTTTAAACTTTATCTTGCATTTCAAACAGTTCATGCTTGGACAGAAAATAGTAGACTAACTTTTCCTTATTGAGTTTTTCTCTTTTCTTGTGGGATCGATAACTAGACTCAAACCCGATACCATTGATATGCCACACATACTTGTGTGAGCAGTCCGTGCTTCGCAACATTTAGTGCGTGTCACAATCTTAATGCAACTTTTATGGAGGAAAAGAGCTTTGGCCAATACATAATAAAGCCCTATAGGAAAAGCTTAATTGGTTAGATTAGAGAGAATTGTGACATTTCATCTATCCAATAGATTTCTAATCCTATCAATCAAAGGTTGGAATGAGGCAATTTTCCTTCCATGAGTAGAAACATAAATAACAATATAAGTAAATTATGCGTGAAATGTATTAAAGTCGAGAATGCTAATGAGATCCTTAGTGTTAAGAGAATTTCTAGCATACATGATGACGCTTTTCTTTACACTGATCTCAAATTATAAGACAATTAAAATGTGAATGCTCTTGAGGATATTGATATTAGCATGAGAACATTTTTCAAGAATAATGACATCATTAGTGTACAAAAGGTGAGAAATTGGATGATTTTGACCTTGGGAAAGGGGACTGTAATCACCTCCATCCATATAGCAATCAAGTAAGTTAGAAAAAACTATCCATAACAATGTAAAAGAGAGTACGAGAGAGTGGGAGACCATATATAAGCCCAGTGAAAAAGGGGAAGTAACTTGAAAGAGCCTCATTAATATAAACAGAAAAGTTAACTTTAAAAATTCAAGCTTTGATCCATGAGATGAAATGTGGTGGAAACCTTTCTTGTTCGTCCTTGAGATGATGAATTCCCGATAAATAGTATCAAAAGCTTTTTAATATTCAAATTAACACAAACACAATTATTTATAATTTCATTTGTTAAGATTATATTATCAACAACACTCTTATTTGACATAAAACCAGCTCGAGCCTCATGAATAATATTATTAAGCACTAATTTTATTCTATTTTCTAGAAATTTAGTAAAAAAAATTAAATAAAACATTGCATAAAGAGATTTGCCTGTAGACAAAAAGGGATTAGACATTGGAAATTTTTGGGATTAGGATACTGGCAGTTGCTTTGAGCAGAGTGGAGAGTTTAGAGGTTTGAAAAAAAGAACTTAACAACCGCACAAATATCATTCCCCATTAAGTACTAGTAATATTTGTAAAATTCAATAGTAAACCCATATGGACAATAAATGATGATAGATGGAGCTATAAATTAGAGTTTTTAGTTTCATTATTAGCGACCATAACAGTCAGGTGAGGATAGAGATATCTAGGAATAGGTTTTCCTATAGGAATAATTTCTCAACCATGCCCATGATTAGCACAAGAGCCAAATTTTTGTAAGTAATCAATAGTAGTAGAAGCAATGCTTCCATAATTAATAAGAGTACCGCCAACACAACCCCTTGAATTAGAGAGATAATTTTTTTTATTTTGTTTGCACTTAATCTTTGAATTTCAAGCCATCTTCTCCATCTTTAAGCCAATGGGCTTAGCTTTTTTAGATAAGAAATAGGATTATGTAATCATATGAACCAAATACCCTTAAATCATGCTGCCAAATTCTTACAGTTTGAGCACATAATTTTTGAAAATAAATCTATGATTTAGTCCAAAGGAACTTAGGTTAGTGAGAACAATTGGAGAGTGATTTGGGCAAGGAGATGCAAGAACATTGTTATAAGAATGAGGACGAGTATTTAACCAAAATTCATTAGTAAGGATCTTATATAACTTGTTGGGAATAAGATGATCGGCTCATAAATTGGAACAAGTGAGATAAAGATATTTAGAGGTAGTGTTTGAGAGTCTAGCTGAAAGCAACTAATCATTAAATGATTTCATTTTTTTAGAGGAAAGATTCTTGCTTTGACCCTTTTTTTGATTGAAATCTACAACCTTTAAAGTCACATGTATGATCCAATGACTGAAAATGGAGTTGGCAAAATTAATAATTGAACCCTACAAATACTCCATTTCTTAGTGTATATTGGCAGCATAATCCACATAAATAAAGAATTTTTGGGATTGATTGTTTGTTATAAAATCATGTATAACTTATTTATCCATTTCACAAAGAGAGATGTCCATTTCAAAAGTATTTCCATTTGATTTGTATTCTCCTGGGAGAGGTGATATTAAAATTGTTACATTCCTCTTCAGTGGGAAAGAGAGAACGATATTTTGGAAATAAGGGGTCAAAAGTATAATTGAGGTTAGTTTTGAGCTCTACAAAACATAAAAGATCTAGATTAAATTGGTTGATAAGGTTCAAGGAACCCTGAACATTCCAAGTTGCTAGTTTAGGAAAAGTCATTTATGTTAAGATGGTTCAGATTAAGGGATGAGCTTGAGAGTTTTATGTTAACATGTGTATGTTGAAGGGTAGGTGGGAGAGAGATAGAAGGTTGGTTGGTTGTTGGGTCAGAATTGGAGCTAGGATTGTTAAGTGAGTTAAGGTTAGGAAAAAGGGTGATATTATAAGAGGAAAAAGTTGAGTGGAGAGATTAACTTGAGGCCATAGAGGGAAGAAGAGAAAAAAGAGTGTCCTGGTTTTGAATGGTGGGATAACCAACCAACCTATTCGGAATAACTGGACTATAATGATAGAAGACCCACCTCTCCAGAATAATCGAACTTGATCGAAAAATGTGATGAAACAAGACAAAGTTGCAACCCATACATAAGGGTGTACCAATGCCAAAAAAGAAGATTATCACATTTCTTGATTTCTAAATTTCAAGATACAATAACTCCAATCCATTGAAATTTGGTGCCAACTAATCGACGAGTGTCATGTATTCACTGCAATAAGTATAAAGTGGTGCATTTACTATACAATGTGACATAGTGGGGACAAATGTCTGGTTAACCCTTGATGATGAAATATCAAAAGTCACACATTCCAACGCCACGAGAGAAAACCACAGTGCCATATCGTCGTCAACAGGAGAGGTGGTACTAGTTTAAAGAGTAGAGGCCAATTTTGTGGCTCTAAGACTGGCATCACAACTCTGGCCTAAGTGGAAGCAAAACACACTCAAGTTCGTGATGCTGAAAGAAACATCATAGCTCTATCTCGCATATATGGCATTATGTCACTGTAAAGTAATATCTAGTGCCAATTAGGGCTGTCAAAACAGCTCGTTGTTCTCGAACAACTTGTGTTTGACTCGTTAAGAAGCTCGTGTTCGGCCTGTTTGCTAAGTTAACGAG
>NEWO01001027.1:8612-21534 GCA_003013225.1 Phalaenopsis aphrodite | reverse complement strand
AGATAACACATCCAAACTCTTCGAGATCGAGTCAATCCTCCACGATCTTTGCCAAGGTGATCAATATGAGACTCAGTATTTTAATGCCCTCTCACGTCACTGGCAACAGGTTGACATATATGAAGTTTATGCCTGGTCATGCACTCCAGACTCCAACTTATACCGTCAGATCATCGAGCAATAAAAAATATTCAAATTCCTTATCGGCCTCAACAACTCTCTCGATCATGTCTGCTCTTGTGTATTAAGCTTCAAACCACTACCGAGCATTCACGAGGCTTTCTCTGAGGTTCGCCGCGAAGAAAGCCGGCAGAAATTCATGCTTGGGCCTCTCTCCACCTGGCCTAATCTCTCCGTTGACACCTCCGCCCTTGCAGCTCGGGTTCCTCCGCCTCGACACACCGACAACCCATCACGCAAAGGTCGTCCCTGGTGCGACCATTGCCACAAACCAAGTCATAATAAAGAAACGTGTTGGGTGCTTCATGGAAAGCCAGCCGATTGGAAGCTTCGGTCTGATCGCGCTCCCCATGCTAACAACGTAGTCGCTACCGATAACCTTCCTGCACCAGCACCCAGTCCATTCAGCAAAAAGCAACTAGGTTTGCTGCACAAACTGATCGGCAAACCACCTGATCTGGCTGTTCCCGACCCCATCACCAGCCTGCTCGCACTTCAAGGTATGTTCTATCATGCATTCACAGTCAATCAAGGGTCCCTCGGTCAGTGGATCATCAATTCCAGTGCTTCTCATCACATGACTGGCAATGTCTCCCTTCTCCATGACTATATGTCATGCGAAGACACCTCCACCATTCGCATTGTTGATGGCTCTGTCTCCAAAGTCACCGGCTTTGGCTCCGTGTGCATCACCCAAAACATTCTACTCCGATATGTGCTTCATGTTCCTACTTTAAATTGCAATTTAATATCCATCGGAAAGTTGACTAGTGATAGGTGTATTGCTAAATTTTTCCTATCATGTGTGAATTTCAGGATGCGGACTCAGGGACGACGATTGACAATGCTGAGATGCGCTCGGATCTCTACGTCATCAACAGTAATTCACCACCACGACCTCGCTGCGGACAGTTGTATACCCATCATTCTGTCTTCAATTCTAGGGTCAATAAAGATTTCGAGATCATGTTATGAAATCTTCGTCTCGGCCATCAAAATTTTATGTATCTTGCAAAACTATTTCCAAATTTATTTATCAATAAAGATGTTCGTTCCTTTCAATGTGAATTTTGTCAACTTGTCAAACACACTCGCACGTCATTTCCACGTGTTGGTTACACTTCTTCCCAGCCCTTTGCACTCATTCACAACGATATCTGAGGCTCATCTCGTGTTACAATCTTTACTGGCACTCGGTGGTTTGTCTCCTTTATTGATGATCACACTTGACTAACGTGGTTGTTTCTTATGAAAGATAAATCTGCAGTCGGTCAAATATTTGAACAATTTTACTGAAAGATCCAAACACAATTCCAAACCTCCATCAAGGCACTCAAGACTGATAATGCAAAGGAGTACTTTGCTTCCGTCCTCGACTCTTATCTCTCCTCTAAAGACATCCTCCATCTCAATTCTTACGTCGAGACTCCTCAACAAAATGGGATCGTTGAACGCAAGAACCGCCACCTTCTCGAGGTGGTCCACTGCCTCATGTTTTCCTCTAACGTACCTAAGGTTTTGAGGTTGACATTGTATCCACTGCAGCCAACCTCATCAATAGGATGCCTTCTTGGGTCCTCAAATTTCAAAGTCAAATCCAACTCCTCAAATCATTTCCCCACACCAAGGCAATTATCCAAAATCTACCTACCAAAGTATTTGGTTGCTCCTCCTTTGAACACACTTTAGCATGAATCTACTATACCTATGATTGATGACTTTGACATTCCAATTGCTTTAAGAAAAGGTGTTAGCTCCATCCGTCCTCCACTCAGGTACGAACACAGGATGCATCTGATCTCCAACTGTGTCCTATGAAAGACTATCTTCAGCTTACCAAGCCCATGTCACTGCATTCGACAATACACAAGTCCCAAACACGATTGAAGAAGCTCTCAAACACCCGGGGTGGAAAGCGACCATCAATGAGGAGGTGAGAGCCCTACAAAAGAATGGTACATTGACTGTTTTAGACCTGCCAAAGGGAAAGAAAACAATCAGCTGCAACTGGATCTTCAAAGTCAAATACAAGGCAGATGGAACAATTGAGTGATTAAAAATACGTCTCGCATCAAAAGACTTTTTGCAGTCCTACGGTATTGATTACCAAGAAACATTTGCCTCTGTGGCCAAAATAACACAATCAAAATCCTTTTCTCACTTGCGATAAATGAAGACTGGCAGCTACATCAACTCGACGTGAAAAATGCTTTCCTAAATGGCGTGGAAGAAGAAGTTTACATGGAAGCACCTCTCGGACTAGAAGCATCCTTTCCAAGCAACAGTCCGCAAACTCCAAAAATCATTGTACGGCCTCAAACAATCTCCCCGAGCATGGTTCAATAGATTTGCAAAATCAGTGACAAAATACAGGTATACTCAGTGTCAGGTAGATCACACTCTCGTCGTGAAAACCTCTCCCAAAAAGAAGATTGCAATTCTGATCATATACGTCGACGATATCATCCTCACTGGAAATCACGATGAAGAATTCACAAATCTGACAAAGCTTCTCACTCGGGAATTTGAAATCAAAGACCTCGAAAACCCAAAGTTCTTTCTCGGCATGGAACTAGCTCGATCTAAACGAGGAATATTTGTGTCACAACGGAAATATACATTGGACCTGTTGAAGCAAACAAATATGCTTAGTTGTAAGCCCGTCAATACTCTAATGGATCCCTACAAGAAGATTGACATTGAGAAAAATAACGCACCTGTGAATAGGGGAGATATCAGCGACTCGTGGGGCGACTCATCTATCTCCCTCACACACGACCCGACATTTGTTTTTCTATTAGAGTTGTTAGCTAATTCATGAACAACCCTACATAAGAACACATGAATGCAATCTACAGAATCTTGAGATACCTCAAGATGACTCTAGGCAAAGGGCTACTATTTCAAAGGAATAAGGATCAAAGTATAGAAGTGTATTCAGACGCAGACTGGGCAGGGGATGCCGCAGACCGACGATCGACTTCCGGCTATTGCACTTATGTCTGGAGAAACGTAGTCACTTGGAGAAGCAAAAAGTAATAAGTGGTATCAAGAAGTAGCGTTGAAGCCGAATTCAGAGCTTTTTCACTCGAGATCTGCGAAGGAATTTGGATTCGAAGAATACTCAGCGAACTCATAATATTAACTGAAAAAACTATCAAACTACAATGCGACAACCAGACAACCATCAACATTGCAAAGAATCCAGTACACCATGACAGAACGAAACACATCGAGATCGATCGACACTTCATCTCAGAAAACATTGAGAGAGGAGTCGTCGAACTTGTATATATTCCTTCCCGACATCAAACAACAGATATTCTCATTAAGCCTCTCTCAAGAATTAAAACTTAGTGGTTAGATATGTAAATGCATAACTTTTTTCATTTTGCTCGAGCATTTGCCAACTAAGTTTTCTAAGAATTGTTAGGGGGGAAAAAAAACACAATTGCGACATGAGATTATTAATGCAAGCATTAGTCCTTATTTCTTCAATCTAACTAATTGAATGTTGAAATAAAACAGGGTGGTTTTCTCAACCCCATACAAATTAAGCTGTGTTTGAAATGAACTAGTAATGCATGCTGAATTTGGACTTGTGATTAGGTGAAGTAGCAGCCTTCGGGGACTTGTAAGAACCGACATGCATCAATATTAAAGACATGGTCACATAACAGGTGAGTGAGAATTATTTTAATAGATTAAATTTTTAAAATGTGTTGTAAAGTATTGATTTTAAATTTTATATCTTATCCTCACCATTTTATAATGATAATAACTGCTCCCGGCGGCTTTATGACGCGTATTACATCTAATTTATTACAACTAATATGTTTTAAAGATAAAATTTCATTTTAAATTTTGATAATAATTTGATCATAGTTTTATAGAAACTAATATGGATATAATATTAGAATGTATAATTGAGATGTAATATTTTATAAACCAATATGAGTTTCTTGTAAGGAACATAAAAACCAAAATACTGAATTGGTCTCATGAGTTTAATGGATTAAGACCACCAAACTAGTACTCAATGGTTTGAACTTGAACAGAACAATCTTACTCCGAAGTAATTACTTTTAGAAATAACAAGCTAAAGAGCTTCTTGTAGCCCAGAAACGAATGCCTCTGAAGCACACCAACATTTCTGTGTCTCTCATAACAAATTTATCAAGTCTTAATCTTGAAGTGAGTTCTTCTAGTCGAGCTTACTCACACCACCTGAGTTTTTATTCTAAACTCGCACAAACTGGTTGAACCTTACCACCAAACTTGTCGATAACTACATAGCTACACCACCAAGCTTGATAGAGAGTTCTTCAAGGCAAAAGGAAGAGAAATCCATTCTATCAGTACACTAATCAACATTTATTAATAGTATGACAGTCCACAACAGCAGTTTTGTCGACAACGAGCCTACTTAAGCTCCGTACTACATGACCTTAACCTAATTTATATATTTTATTCTATAGAACCCTATACTGGAAAATAGACTCTATAATACATAAATAAGAAGAAAAGGAGAAGAGGGGAATCTCTCTAACCTTCATCCATTCTAGACCCTTAAAGAACATTTTGATCATCTCTCTGTGTCGAAAAATCATTCAGCTTCTCACTAATTCCACAGTGTCTCTCTCGGATTGTATGAGTTCACGAATTATTCTAGATGTCACGTCCCAAAAAATTTAAATACATAAGATTGTTATTAAAATTTTAATTAGAACATCGTGGCTAGCATAGAAATTATGGGCCAAATGATAGTTACGTTACTTTGATGATTAGATTACTCATATGATATATATTAATGTGAAATTTTCTTATCATATATTTAATGTTTACATTTACTAATAGTTTCAAATTATCTTCCAACAAATACTGTATAATAAGATTGTTCAGGCTTGCAATAAGTAAATACATAAGAATTGTGGTTGTAAATGGCCCTACATTTCTTTTATTTATGAAGTTTTAGGTGGTATGTAGGTAAAAAACCCCCTAATTTAAAAACTAATATATTAAAAGTGCCTTCTTGACTTGTTAGTTATAAGCATAATTTTTCTAGTGTCGAGTGCAGGTCCGGCCAATATAGCTTGTACTTGGGCTCTTAATAAAACAACTTAATGGTCCAAGTTTTTCTTTTCTTAAATTAGAAGTAAATTCTAAGTAATATTTTGCATTGCCTTCTTATAGATCAAAGAAAGCAACTAGATTCGCTTCTACACCTTAAAAGAGACAATTTTATAGATTAATTTAGAGCAAAATCATTCACGTGTTGTGTAATTATTACATTTTTAAATGATGGAACTAAAAAGGGCTCTCAAGCCTTCAGCAACTATTGTTGAATTCGGAAGTTAGCAACATGCATATGTGAAGGAATATGGTTGAAACTCTTTGCTAACAGTCTTAGAATCATTTTATCATGTACAATCTAATCTAATTAAAATATTTTTTTCTATTACATACAGAAAATAATGTTTTTATGTTAATTGGAAAATGTGATGGCACAATATAACAAACACAAAATTTAGAGGATGACTTTCTGTTGGAAGCTGCAAGAGCCTTGAGGCATTGAAGACATTTTTAAGAGATTGTTGGATGTTTGTTTTACTGTTATTTGTAAAAAAAGAGAGATCATGAAGCGAAAAGTTTAACATACGTCTACTAGTTGACATATGGTGCCATGATTGTTGTTGATGGTGGCATATTAACAAGGCGTGCATTAACATAAGTCTACTTGTTGGCGATATTGGCAACAACTATGAGTATTGATATTCGTGTTAGTTACGTGCACCAATTTTATAGATAATGTCATGTTGTGCAAAACAATGTAGAATACAAAATCACACAACAAGCAAAAAATCAAACATAGAATGATTTACATGATTCGATAAAAATCTGCTTGCATTAATTAGGTGTGGTCATTCCGCTACCTATATGTGGAGAGAGAGAAAAATGATTGAATTATTTCCACATAAAAAAATCAAACTTAATTTATTCTATAAATAAGAGAGCAGGATTAGGACATATAAATTATGAATATTTCTAATATAGAAAATAATGTATAATTAAATCGATATCAAGCTTTATAATATGCAAAAGATAATATGATTAGATCTTATCAAGTTAGGTTATATAATATCAATTTTCATAAAATACACACTTTCTAATGTATAACATTCAAATTTAATATTTTTTATAATAATCTCTATCTCATTTCTCACTTTCAGAGAAGATGGACATAACCACAAGGAGCTCCAATATCAAAATGATTGTATCAAGATGGTTCCCTACGTATCCTCCCTCCAGAAGGGATCAACCCTCGCGTAGTCCATCAAAATGTCGAAATCGACAATTAATCATTAGCTTGAATGTTTACCCAACTACTATAATATGTGAACTTATTTACTGTTAGTATATTTCTGAACATATTTTTCAGATTCTCTTTCGTATCTATCTTCTTTAACAGAACATTACTGTCATATATCAAGTTTTGAATATTGTTGCACCTCACATCAATGTGTTTGGTATATGCATGATGAACTAGATTTGTGGGCAATAATATCACACTATAACAATAACAGAATGTTGTTAGATAATATCACACCCATCCCATAATTCCTTATGGAATGCATAAGTATTTGATAAATTGACGTCTTCTCCACAATCATGGTGGATGTTGAAGTGCCTCATAACATATTGTTTTCCATAGTTGCACCATATCTTATAACCTAATTTGCTTCGATTTATTTGTCTTGTGTCGACGGATTTGCAAAAATCGCAACTACTTGTTGCTAGAATCACATAAATCCGGCTCTGATATTGAAATGTTATACAAAACAATGTGAAAAACAAATTCATACAACAAGCAAATAATCAAACACTTGTGATTTACATGGTTCGGTGAAAATATGCCTACATACATGAAGGGTTATTCCACCAACAAAAAACAGGGAGAAAAAAAAAAGAATTATTGGGCTACAAATCTACGCATAAAAATCAACAATAATTCCTTCTATAAATAAGAGATAATAATTAGAGCATAAAAATTATAAATATTTTTAATATAGAAAAAATCTTGTAATTGTATTGTTAGATATGACTCAGACACTAGTTATTGTGGAATACAAGATTTGTTGAGATAGAGCCCTGTTCAAAAAAAAAAAAAAATCGCTCCCGCCTTTCTCTCTCCCACTTCCGCCTCTTCGGTTCGTGAAACAGGAAAATCGCTGCCCTCCCCGTCTCTCTCTTGCGCGAAACCGAAAAGTTACTCCTGCCTTCTGGAATCGCGAAAAACAGAAGTTTCTACCACCTTTCGGTTCTTTGCTCACGGTTGAAGCAGAAGAAGAGATACGGGTGGAATACAAAGCAAGTGGGTGTTCCCATGATCTTCTTCCTTCTGCGATTTGGCTTACAGCAGGCAGAAGCATCGCAACAGACAAAGCTTTCCTGTTCTTTTTTGTATTTCTTGCTTCTTCGACTGTAACTCTCTCGAGTAGAGAGGTAGAGAAAGAAAGGATAGTGAAGAAGAAGAGGTGGATCTCCTGTAGAGAAAAAGAGAAAGTTGAAACAAGTGTTTCTTGCAAATTTCACGTGATCAAACGGTGTAAATTACTCAATTAGTAAAATCTTCTGCAACTCCGTGGATATAAGCAATTTTGCTGAACCATGTAAATATGTGTGTTCTTTTTCTGATGTGTTTTTTCTCGTTCTATTTTTCACTTCGTTGTCGATCGTTCTATTTTCAATATACCACAACATATATCTCATCTAATTAGGTTACTTAACATCGAATTTCCTAATATAAAAAGGAGCATGTTAATAGATCTCTTATAATTATATTTTCCAATATCAATCTTTTTAATGTACATACTTCTTAATATACAGTCATTAAATTTAATACTTTCTTAGCATGTCATATATTAATATTATTGTGATAATCGATAAAGTAGATAAGAATATTTATATTGATGCCTACAACATAACAACGATTTTGTTGATGACAACTAATAATGAAGTGATTGTTGTTGATGGCATATGTTGGCCATATCAATTATGATAGGAAACAAACTTGACAGGTATTAACATTGGTAGTGGCAACGTGCATTAGCCATATTGGCAATGGCTAGAAATGTGCATTAATTGGTTTAAACTGAATCGAACATAACTGGTTGATTTTGTTTGATTAATTAATTTTTGGTTTGATTTTTTATCCGAAAGTAATAGACATTTGAATTTTGGTTAATTTTTCAATCTAGAAAAAATAATTATGCTCAATTGAATTCAAATTAATATTTAAAAAATACTTTACTTTACTTATTTCCTCTATTTATTTATTTGTCTAATCTATATTTGATGCTTCCTTACAATATTTTAATTTTTTTGTCTCCAGGTTGTTCCTTTAAGGAATAAACCTCATCCGAGGATGTAACTCTGAAAAGAACGAATTTGTCGATGTTCACTGAAATGTAGAGCGGTCGGTTATGATCAGTGTCATATATGTAGGGGGGCGCCTGGACCCTACTTCGATCCGCCTCAATGAGATTTGACAAATTCATTAATCCATTCATTTGGTATAAAACATAGTCTATTTACGGCATCTATATTGTCATATATCTCATGATCATCTATTCTATGTATTTGACCTTCTATTTATAAATAAAGGGGCAAATCAATTGAATATAAAATGGTAAGTGTAAGAGTAAGATAAAAACATAATTGGCCTCGGCCTTGGGGTCTTTCTTGTAGCTTGGGCAATGCTTTCTTGTTTGTGTATTGCTTCGACGCTTCCTTTCGCCAAACATGAGTGATAAGCCTCTGTTGATTTGCCGGTAGTTGAGGTGCCAGAGTACGTTGGTGTTGGATTGGCTAATCAATGTTGAATTACTTGAGATGGATATTTGACATTGGATAGTTATAGTTATCTATTGAGTGAATTCTCATTCTACCCATCGGCGAACTCTCAAATTGATCCAGTAGGATATGTAATGGGATGAGCCAAGGGAAATTTGATAAGCTGTCAAAGCCCTCTCTCTAGGTTGTACTTCGAGTTGTCAAAAAAGCTCGTCCTTCACAAACAACTCCTGTTCCATTTGTACATCAAGCAAGCGAGCCAAATATAAATATTTTTTTTGAACTTGATATATGCACTGACCAAACACAAACATATGTTTGTTCTTTAGTGTTCAATTTGTTTTAGCTTGAAATAATTAATTGATTAAATAATAATATTTATTTATATTTAATGAGTTCAAAATTGAATAATTTTTAGCATACTATATATATATATATTTTTTAAGAGACTTGTTTTGTAAATAATTTTGCAACTCTTAGAGACATTTTCATCCTTCAATTAATATCATAAAATCCTTCAATATATTTGAAGTGTTTAATGCGGGTTCATTTGAATTTGAATCGAGTCGCTTTTCGTGTCGTTGGATTTGTCACATCTCAATATTCAGTTTGATTCTAAGTTCTTTGAAATCAGAATTCAAATAAGCATGAATCTAGTTTTAAAATATCTTACTAAAAATATTGCACCGAGCTTTCTTGCTTATTTGAATGATTTTTTTTATATTAGTGATTTAGAGACAAGGTATTGTTTGTGGCTTGTTATTCATGAATAAAAAATCTTCCTAAAGAACATATATTAATAATAATAATAAATAAATAAATAAATAAAGGGGTACATTATACATACTACCTAATTCCTATGTATTTACATATCTAACATCTAAATTTTCCCTCTTATACAAGTCAAAAATTATGCATATTATTTGGTGTTCATAAACGTTAAAACATCAAATAAGTAGCTATATAGGTGTATTTAAATCTATTATTTTTTAATTTTTAAACTTCACAAGATAATTTAAATAATACCTAATAAACTATACAAACTCTTTCTTGAAACATACACATCCAATTTATCTGATAATTAGGCACCTTTAAATCATTAAATGAATATTTTTTAGGCTTAATTCATGTTTCATTTCAGCATAAACTATACAAGTAAAATAAATGAACATGAATAATGTAGTTTATCTCCTAACTAAGACTATTAGCAGTTTGACTCATTTGACATTTTTTGGCTATCATGAAATCAATTAAAAGAAAAAAGAAAAAAGAAAAAAAAATTACATGCATACCACACAATTCTTATGTATTTACGTATCTATCACCTAAACTGATATTTTTTATGCAATTTTAAAGATTAAAATGGTATGCATGTAAATATGAAAATTTAGGCATTTGATATAAGAGTTGTGCGGCATGTACATTGCTCATGAAAAGAAAAAAAGCTTTATTTAAGCCGTGAGTAACACCCGTTTAAACAATGAGTGCGTGCCTGCGTACGGTGCAAAAGTTGGTCCAACAAATAAATAAAAAATCTGAGCTGGTTGGGCATATTTAATTCAGTCTCATTAATGCACCATAAATATGGTCCGATATTTGGGGCAGAGGGTGCATATATTTTCAATGAGCTTGGTAGTTACGTTTCTATTGAATCGCTTTAATTATTTAATGCTTCTTAGTCAACTAAGCCTCTTTGCACCAATTGTTCACGTTGAAATCAGACCAATTGTTCACATTGAGATCGAAGTCTATGATGTTGAAGTTATTGTGTGGCAATCAAGTTGTGCTAATAGGTCTTGCTGGGGAGGAGGTTGATATAATAATTTGATATCCTCCCAACAAAATCAATTAAATGATTCTGCTCTTAAGGTTAGGGTTGTCAAAATTGCTCATTGTTTGCGAACAGCTCTTGTTCGGCCCGTTCGCTAAGTTAACGAGTCAAACACGAACAACACAAATAAATATTTGTTCGTTCGTGTTCGACTCGTTTTAGCTCGAAATACTACTAATCAATTATATATATATATATATATATATATATATATATATATATATATATATATATATATATATATATATATATATATATATATTTGATGACTAGTATTTTTAAAAAATTTAATTAGCTACAAAAATTTATAATCAATGAAAAGTATAAATAGAATAAAAAATTATTAAATTAGATTTAAATGATATTTTAAATATTGCC
Source organism: Phalaenopsis aphrodite (assembly GCA_003013225.1). Lineage (NCBI taxonomy): Eukaryota > Viridiplantae > Streptophyta > Magnoliopsida > Asparagales > Orchidaceae > Phalaenopsis > Phalaenopsis aphrodite. Next base: position 10,292 of record NEWO01001027.1, on the reverse strand, counting down.
CCAATCCTTAACATCTTATGGCTATGTGATTATGGTTGTCAAAACGACACTTTGTTCATGAACAGTTCGTGTTCGGCTCGCTAAGCAAACGAGCCGAACACAAACACACTTTTTGAGCTCTAAATATAAACGAGCCGAACACCAGCTGAGCCTGGGCTCGCTCGTGTTCGGCTCGTTTACACCTGTCCCTTTGAGTTTATTTGTAGTTTTTATTTATATCTAATATTTTAATTTGGAGAAAAAGACGAAAAATCTATTAGATAACATGAGAATATAGTTTAATTTTATTGAATATTGAAAATTTTAGTTAAGCGAGAACCACCGACAGGTGGCAGTTGGTGATGGGTAGGGGCGGTGGAATTGGGTTGCTTTGTAGTGATAGTAATTGTTTTAAAAATAAGCTAATTTACTTTATATATATGAGAAATACTATATAAATATAATTTTTAAATTTAAAATAAAAAATTAAAAGCAAAAAAGAAATAACAAATAGACCCTAGCATAATAGATATTATAAGAAAATGGCATTGCAATATGAGAAATTTTTTTGAACTTTCCTACAAATAAATGTATAGAAGTTAATGTCGAACAATATAAAATGTCAATTATTTTATTTAATATTTATATTTTCTCACAATTTCAATGTAGTAGTAAAATAATTAGAACAGCCAATGAAATGATAGCTCGATGGCTGAGCATTTCTTTTCGCACTTATATTTCATGCTCAAAGCTCAAAGATGAAAACAAAAATAGCATTTCCTAGAATGGACTGCAAATTTTTAATTATGTACTTATCATTTTACAAATTAAACTCAAAAAATCAAATAGGAAAAAAAAATGTTGGCCTTGTTTCATAAGCTAACCCTAGTGTTATTTAGCTCTACATGTCAAACAAATAAGTTATTTATTTATTTATTTATTCTTTTATTTGTAAATCTTTGCTTGTTTACTTAGTATCAAGCCATCCATGATTATTTATAGTCATTCATAGAATTCATTTATCCTCAAATGTATATATAAATATAACAATAGAAATATGAAATTATATATAAATATAAATGCATACAAACATGCACACACAAATCCAAAATCCACGCATACATATGCTTACTTGTATGGACATATTTTTATGCATGTATAAACATAATTAAGCTGATACTGAGCCGAACATGGCTGCGGTGGCCTAAATTCCAACTAGCCATTAATTTATTAGAATATTTACACACATTCCACTCAATTTTTATGTATTTACATATATCACACCTAAAGTTTATATATACACGCCACTTTAACCATGCAAGAAAAGTTGTATTTCAGTTTTTAGAAGTTAAAATGGTATTTTTACTGTAATAAAAATTTTTAGCGGTATAAATGTAGAAGTAAATTTTAGGTGTTGGATATGTAAATACCCCTAATAATTTATTTGAACAATAATCAGATTAATACTCCAAATGGGGAAAAAATAAAGGCGCGGTCTACTTTTAGAGAATAAAATAAATTTGTAATAACTACCGTTGCTTTTTAAAAATTAATTTTTTATACAGCAGCTTCACAGCTGCTTCTTCAAACAGCTAAAACTGTCCCGAGTAGACTCTAAAGAAAACAATAAATGTTCAGGTCTCAAGAAGAATATTTTTCTGGCATGGTAAAAGAAATTGAAGGTTTTATTGGCAGCTGCTA
>NEWO01001026.1:129589-150420 GCA_003013225.1 Phalaenopsis aphrodite | reverse complement strand
AATTTGACTCGAGTGACTTCATGTAGTTCTATAAGTTTTTTGTTTTCGATCAAGTGCTGGTCAAATAGGGCCCGTAATCCAGCCAACCATGATAAATCAAAGCTTAATATTAAATTTAAGACTCAAAATAGGACCTAAATATGAAGCTAAATTTAGAACTTAAAGTGGACCAACCAACTTAAGCTAAGAAGTTGTAATTAAATTAGAGACTTTCTTTGGGTGATATAGCTATTGCTTCTAGGATCACCAGAGGTAATTTAGTCAATGATGAAATTTAATACATTAATTATGAATATTATAGGTAGAACAATGTCTAGTGCTTCTAATCGTTTGATGAATTTGATTTCAGCCTATAATTTAAATTTTATCGACAATATTGAACACATTGTTCATGCTATGAAAAATGATAAATATTTGATTATTTTTTATGCTTTCAATTCTTTTGCAAACATCAATAAAAAGATTTGGTTTCTCTGGATAGATTTTTTCAAGATTGATATTCTTATCAATCATAATCAATTGTTGCATAAGAGAGTTCATTTTTCTGATGATTCTTTCATTTTACTATAATCTATACTGGCAGTTCCAAGCAGGAGTGTTTTGAGCTTTGGAATTTTATTAAATCTCTTAATCATTCCAACAAGGATTGGCTTATGGGTGGAGATTTCAATCATATTTCATCTGCTTTAGAAAAGAAAGGAGGAGCTCCCCCGAATCTTACTCTCGTTGCAAATTTTAATGATTTCATGGGAATGCTTTTACTTAAAACAGAGGCAAGGTTTTGAAAGACTGGACATATTTGTTACTAATACCCCTTGGTTTAACTAGTTTTCTCTTCATAGTGTTCATCATTTGGCTATTACTACTTTAGATCATGCTCCTATTATTTTAAAAATCAAGAATAATTCTCATACAACTCTTTATCAATTTAGAATTTATAATATGTGGCTTCTTCATGATAGTTATAATCAGTTCCTTATTGACAATTGGAAGACTAACATGGTTGGTAGTTCTAGTTATAAACTATGGTTTCTTCAGAAAAATATTGCTAAAGCCCTGAAGGGTTGGAATTGGGAAGTCTTTAGGGAATCTTCACAGAATTATTAATGATCTTGAAGGCAAAGTTAAGTCTCTTGAAATTGATTTTTATAATAATATTATTAATAGGGAGATGTTACTTTAGGTTCAACAAATGTTGAATGATGCTATAAATGTGAAGGAGAATTTTTATGCTAAAAAAGCTACCAAGGTACATTTTCTAGATGGTGATAAGAATTCTGTCTTTTTCCATGCTTGTATCAAAAATCGAAGAAAGCGTTATTTGATCTCTAAATTATTAGTAGTGATGGTACCTTGTTTCATAATCATAATGATATTGTTACTAATGGGATTAATAACTTCCCTACAGCTTTTAGTAGTGATGGTTGCTCTCTGACTCCAATTGATGCTACTCTTTATAATGATACTCCTGTGAATGATAATTTTCTTCTCAGTTGTATTCCAAGTCTTGAAGAAATTGAATCTATCATTGATAATATGGAGCAAGCAAAAGTTGTGGGTCTAGATGGTTTCACAGCCAAATTCTATAAAAATGGTTGGTATGTTATTCATGCTGATTTGGTTGAGACTATTCAAGACTCTTTTAGAGACTTGGATTTATCAAAATATTTCAAATCCTCTAACATTTTCTTGATTCCCAAGGTGAATAATGCTACTTCTTGGGATGCTTTCCATCATATTAGTTTAAATTATGTGCTTTCAAAATTCTTTCTAAGATTGTGGTTAAGAGATTACAACTCATTCTTAGTGACATCATTTTTCATAATCAATCTGCTTTCTTACAAGATAGGAATATTTGTGATAATGCACTTGATGTTCATGTTCTTCTTATGGATATTGACAAGAAGGGTGGAGGGGGTAACACATTTTTTTAAAATGGACATTAAAATAGCCTTTGACACTCTTAGATGGGAATTCATTGTGGACATCTTGCATTTTATTGGCTTTAATACTGTCTTTTGTAATATCATTCAACGCATTCTCAACAACAACTACTATTCTCTTCTTATCAATGGTAATAAATATGGTTTCTTCAAAGCTTATAAAGGAATTAAGCAAGGAGATCATCTTTCTCCTTAGCTATTTATCCTTTCTTTTGATTACATAACATGATGCATAAATGGTTTGTATACTACTTATCTCAGCTTAAATTTTGTTCATAAAGACATGATGAGTATTTCACACTTATGCTTTGCGAATGGCTTGATTATCTTTACCAATGCCAATAAATGCTCTATTAGAAGATTTGTGAGGAAATTATAAAGTTTTAAACTACTTTTGAGTTGCTCTTTAGCACTTCCAATTGTTTCTTCTATTTTTCTAAGAGAGTCAATGCTTATAAAAAGAATTGGATTATGGATTTTACTTGTTGCAACAAGGATGTTCCTCCTATGACTTATTTGGGTTTTACTATTCATGAAGGAAAAAAATGTAAAGCTCATTGTTTGAGCCTATTTGATAAAATTAAAGTTAAGATTTTACCTTAGGAAAATAAATTTATTTCTTTTGGAGGGCATATCACTCTTCTTAAGAGTGTTCTTAATTGTCTTCCTCTTTACTCTTTGTAAGTTATGAATATGCTTTTGGGTTTTATTATAAGGCCTGAAAATCTTTTCAATAATTTTTTGTGGGATGGCAACGTAAAATCCAATATTTAAAGTTCAACTGGTCTATTAGATGGTCTAAGCTTTGTAATTCTATTGAGAAGGGTGGTTTTGGTTTTCAAAGCTTAGCTGATTCTATTAAAACTAATTGCATGAAGTTATTGTATAGATTTAGAAAGAACAGTTCTATGTGAGCTTCCTTAATGCATGCTAAATATTGTTTCAATAAGCATCCTCTTTTTATAACTTATAATAAAACTAATTCTTTTATTTGAAGAGAAATATTTAAGGGTTGCTAAACGTATTGACGACTAATTGTATTGGTTTATTGGCAAAAGAGAGTGCTTCTTTTAGTTTGATGATTGGTTAGGCAATGATGCTTTACTGGACTTTTATGGTTGTCCACATACTACTAATTTTAAAGTCAAGGATCTTTGGTATGAGAGTCGATGGTGTGAAAGGGATGATGCACAGATGGTCCATTTTAATGATGCTACATTCATATCTTTGATTCCTATTAACAATGATAGAATTGATTTACTTAAGGTTAAAGGTAACATTGAGGATTCTAATTCTAAAAGCTTTGCTAATTCTTTCCAATGTTTTCTGTGGGATGGAAACGTTCCATTCCCTTCTTTGTTTGGAGGTTCTCTCATATTATTATCCCTACTGATGATATTCTTAAAATGAAAGGATTAAGCATTCTTTCTTGTTGTGTTCTGTGTAAGACTCATGAAGAGTCAACTTCTCATTTTTTTTGGTGGCTGCCACTTTGCTAAAGTGATTTGGATGCATTTTTCCTTCAAAACTGCATATCGAGAGAAATTTGAATCAGTATAGCAACATTTCTAATATTTACACTGAATGGAAACACCTTGGCCATGTCTTCATTACTTTTGTGCCTTATGTTATTCTTTGGTTTATTTGGGTATGCAGGAGCAATGTTATGTTTGACAATGAGATTCCTACTGTATATCATGCTATTGGCATGATTCTTTAATATCTTATGAAAGTTCTTAGACTGTTGACTCCTAATACTAAGCTTAAGGGTAGATTGATGGATCTTCTTCAGAGATTAAATATATCTGATTTATGCATAAGAAGGTAATTTCTAGAGCGCCTTGTTGTAAAACTTATGCACCCTTTATTAAAATCAATCTTAATGGTTGTTAGAACTCCAATCAAGCTAGTGTCAGAGGTGTTCGTAGGGACTTCTTCAATTCTATTATTTGTTGGTTCTTGTCAGCTTTGTTTCTTATTTCTCCTCTTGTTGTTGAGGCTGATGCATTGGTTTTTTGTCTTCAGGTTGCTTAGAAATTTGGTTGGAGGTTTTTTGTTATGGAAAATGACTCTTTGATTCTATAGAAGTATTTCAGGTTTAAGATTGATCTCCATTGGAGTATTAATCTTCAAATGCGGATGATTTCTATTTGTCTAAGCACTTAGTTATCAGATGGTCCAATAAAGAGAGAGAGAGTAATATGGTAGCTCACTAGGCAGCTAAGTTTGGTATCAGTCTAGATGCTACTTTTCTTTCTAAAGCAATCCTTAATTCTCTTTTCCAATTGGCTCTAAACAACCTTTGTTAGGGCTTTTTCTTTGGTGTTATTTTTTTATGTTTGTCTTATTTGTTTTCTGGGTGTATGTTGTATTTTCATTTTATAAGAAGAGGATTCTTAGGTTTTCTTTTCTTGCATGAGTTGTTGTGCGTTTTTATATGGGTCCTCTTCCCTTCTTTCGTAATTTATTTTGTGTGGAATAAATAAGGATCTATATAATGCTCTTTTATCAAAAAATGTTACATGCTCCATTTTTGTGGTGCTCTGTCTTGCAAGGACTAGGGAGTTATGACTAGTGAGACTCCATTTTTTGGGTCTCACTATTCATATCACTATTTTATAAACTTACAAAAAACAAACTAAAACATAAAATAAAAATTGAAATTCAAAAATTTGTGTACAACACATAAGGAAAATAAACATGAACCACCCAAAGCTATTGCATTAAAATATAACACTAAATAATAATTTAAATGACTTAGAATGTCAATATTTGAAACCACACTTTTTAGATAGATTGCTAGTGTACTAAGATAGTTTAAGTTAGGGTGATCATGAATTTTGGGTGATTTACTTCCATATTTGCATGCATTACTTAGTGAGCTTGTCATATGTTTCTGTCATTTTTTGTTGACACCTAGAACAATTTCTTTACACATAGATTGGATATGGACAAAAAAATGATTAGAGTAACATTTCACTCTACATGTGTCCAAGCTAAAATAAGTTAATGGATATGTGAAAATTTTAAAAAATAATTTTTTTAAGTGCTTGCTAATACAAACAATATCAAGTAAGATAGGGAGCTTGGTGCCCTAAGGTGCTAGATCTACGTTTGTTTTATGAAAGTTATGTTGTAGTTTAATTTTTCTTTATTTTATCAATTTTGTAGGTTTTCTTAAATTGTAACTGTTAGAACTAATTTAGAATATACACATATTGGAAGATTAAAGATGAGTCCTTGCATATAATTCCGAGTGAATATTGATACACCTAAAATATGTAGTCTTTATGTACACATTTGTATACTTATTTTTTAGATATTGAACTTTAATGGAAAGCATTTGTGTGTTTTTCTTTCATGTATGGTCAAATGGATAAAAAATGGTGAAAGGAGTGACAAATGATCAAATTTGGAGTAAAAATGAAGATGGTGTGCAAGAGAACTGTGGCGCCTAAGAACCCAAAACTAACGCTCAAGCAACATTAAAAAAGAGAATGTCACTTAAGGACCAAGTACATCGCACATAAGTGTCAGAAGTACTTACATGATGGTTCAATGAATTTGGACAAATTTTTAAGAGGTTTTTGAAGCAAATCTTGGTGAAAATGTGGGAAATAGTTAATGGACATGAAAATACATTCAATTAGCTTTCAAAAGGAGGCAACTCTTAAAAAGATTGTTTGAATATGGACACATTTTGAAGATAAACCAAGACACCCTTTCAAATATTATAAAATAAGACTTGGATTGGATTGAAGAACTCTCTCACACATGAGGCACCGCCCCCCTCTAGGCACCACCGATGCCTCTCTCTCTTAGATTAATTAGGATACTTTTATTGAGAAGAAAGAAAGGAATTGTAGTGAGTGAGTAAAGAGTATTGTAATAGAAAGGAAAAGAAGATTTTCAAAGGAACTTCAAGAGTTTGGAGGAGAGAAATTGAAAAAAGTTATTTTCTTTGTGACTACATTTGACTTTAATCTAGACTTCTTGTTTTTTTGCATGATTTCTACTTTCAAACTTAAGTTTGGTTTTTTTTTCTCCATGAATTTTGAGTAATTTTCTTTTTCTATTTCCTTAAAATCATAAGTGATTAAGTATTATATGAAATTTTTGTGAAGTATTAATCTTTAATGTTGGAAGATGTTGTGATGATTTCAAATCTTGTACTTCATTTACTTCTTGATTTGGCCAATTAAATGTTAATATTTGTGGTGAGAACATGTATGATCTGAGATGGTATTATCTCAGTCAACTAATGGTAAGAATCACATGAGATTATCTGGATAAGGGCAAATAAATATGGAAATAAACTTTGAAGAGTGTAGAATTATAAGACTTTAGAGTGAGAGGCTAAAGCCCCCAATTTGGTTAATAATTTTAGGTTTTGATGCAAGATGTTAACCCTTAGGTGGAGGGAGAAGAGAAAACTCTAGAGTGAGAGCTAGCATCTTCCTTACATAGCCCGTCTTCAAGACTATTCAAACTTTAAACTGCCCAATGTTTTTTATAGCATCTCTAAAAAGAGTAAATAATACTTTTGTTCCTCTTTGGTATAACACAATTTGAATACTTCCAAAATAGAATTCCCATACTTGTTACTGAATAATGATAAGGAAAAAGATATTTTATTTATAATGCCTTCATCTTACAAATATCAAGTTAAATTTAGTTAGTTGTTCTCTTTATTTTCAAATATTAAAAAAATTACAAAAAAATCAAACTTTCATTCCTATTATAGCATCTATAAATTGAGTAGGAATATTTTGCAAAGTAGGATTTGTTATTTAATTTCTTCTGATTTAGTTACATATTGTATTTTACCAGTGGGTTTGATATTCGGGGTTTAATTAAAAAGTCCTATATTATTTGATAATTATACATATACTTGCATAGTATCTCATAATTAAATATAATAATTGCATTCTTATTTGATTCAAAGTCAAGATTTTGCCTAGCAGTTGGCAGGGATCAAGATTTTGGCTCTGTTGCAAATTAAGAAATATAAGAAAAAATTAAGAATATAATCACAAACATCATACTGTCATATAAAATTGGGATCGAGTTTTTGGCGTAGTTTGTCGGGCAGAATAAAAATTTTTGAAGAAATTTTTAGAAAGAAAATTTCTCTTTTTAGAAAGTCTTATTTAAACTTTTAGATTTATTATAGGAGTATTGTAGTGTTGTTTTTATATGAGTTCTTGTTTATTTGATTTTATTTTTTGTTATTTTGTAGTAATGTATGCATAGTTCATGTTCTAAAAAACTAGTGCACTTATTTTCTAAATTAGAAAGAACTATTAAAAAAATCAAAGCAATAAAAAATACAGAAAAAAGCCAAAATATTCAAGAAATGATAAAGCAAAATAATCAAAATGTTGAAATTAATCAAGAATTTAGACCTTTAAGAGATTATGCAAACCTTATAGTAGATGAACTTCATTGTAGTATTCAAAAACCTACCATAGTGGCTAATTCATTTGAACTTAAACCTGTTATTATCCAAAAGGTATCAAATAATCAGTTTGGGAGAGCACCAACAAAATATCCAAATTTACATCTTGCCAATTTTCTACAATTGTGTGCTATATTTGAATATGATGTTGTATCAGATGATGCTATAAGACTAAGACTTTTTCCTTTCTCATTGAAGGATAAGGCTAAGATATGGTTACATTTGTTAGCACCAGGATCTATCCGAACTTGGGGTGATTTAGCGAAAAAATTCCTTGCTAGATATTTTACACCATAAAAAATTGTGAAGTTTAGAAAAGAAATTACATCTTTTTGTCAGTTTGAAAGGGAATATATTTATGAAACAAGGGAACAATTTAAAGAACTCTTGAGAAAGTGTCCACACAATGTTATACTAAATTTGTTAGTAATTCAAACTTCTTACAATAGATTAGTTAGATCTCTTATATCTATTATCAATGTCGTTGTTGGTGGTTCATTAATGTCAAAGCCATTTCATGACGCTTATGCTTTAATTTAATAGATGGCTACTAATATTTTTTGTTGGCCTTCTAAGAGAGTAAATCCTAAGATAGTAGCCAATATTCCTGAATCTGATGCTTTTGCATTGTTAGCAAATCAAGTTTCTAAAATTTCAAGACAGGAATTTGAAATGAGTTTTTCTCAACCAATTTAAATAGTTGAAGAGACATAATTTGGCCAAATGTTACATTTTCAAGCATCATTATGAACTTTGAATGCCATAAACAACAAGCATAATAACCCATATTCAAACTATTATAACTTAGGTTGGAAGAACCTTCTCAACTTTAACTGGAATAATACTTCAGGTGGTAATAATCAGCAATGGAGGAACAACCAAGTAAACTTATTGCGAAACAGGAACAACTAAGGTAATAGTAAATATAGACCTACTTATCCTTCAAGTTTTAACAGTAATCCACAATTCAAGGAGAAAAAGTTGTCTATAGAAGAAGTGGTGTTACAATTGGGAAATCAATTACAAAGTTAATGAGTTCAATTAGAAATATTGGGAATCAATTGGTACAAATAGCAAATTCATTACGTAATAGATCCCAAGGAAAACTTCCTAGTAATACATAAGTAAATCCAAAAGACCAGAATAAAGAGCAAGTAAAAGTTGTTCAACTTAGAAGGAAGGGAGAGTTCAAAAAGAGATTAAAGTAAAGAGAGAAGAAATTGAAGAGCCTGAAGAGCAACTCTGGAAGATTTAAAGAGACTTATTTCTCCAATTAAATTTTATTTGGAAAAACCACCACCTTATTTTCCTCAGAGAATTCATAATAAAAAGTTGGACAAACAATTTTCAAAATTTTTGGAAATCTTTAAGAAGCTTAGGCTTAATACTCTATTTAGTTAAGCCTCACCACAAATGCTAAGCTATGTGAATTTTATGAAGGATATTCTTAACAAAAAATGGATGTTAAAAAATTATGAGACTGTTTCACTTAGTGAAGAGTGCAATGCTATAATTCAGAAAAGCTACCTAAAAAACATAAAGGTCATGGTAGCTTCACAATTCCATGTGTAATAGTCTCAAAAGGCCAAATAAATTCTGGTAAGGCTTAAGCAAGTATCTTGAGGTATGACATTGAACGATCCTGGTAGCTTTATGTTATTTAGGAGCAAGTATTAACCATATGCCATTATCAATATTTAAAAGACTAGGGTTAGAAGATATATCCCTTACTACTTAAATCTGCAGTTAGCAGATTCTTCAATAACATATCCTAAGGGAGTTATAGAAGATGTATTAGTGAAAGCGGATCAATTTATCTTTCATGTTGATTTCATTGTGCTAGATATAGGGGAAGATAAGGAGATACCTATCATTTTGGAGAGACCTTTCCTAGCTACAGAAAGAGAAATGATAGATGCGCTGAAAGATGAATTAGCTATGCTCTTCAATGATTGAATAGTTGCTTTTAATATTTCAAAATCAACGAAGTATATGACAAAAAGGTAAAGATGATGAATGTTACATAATGGATGTAAAAAGATATCTGAGTGAATGACATTTCAAAATATTTTTTGAAGAGAAATCTGAAGTGAAAGAGTTGGAACACGAGCAAGAAGTGGAATTAAATCATTTTAAAGATTTTTATAAGGAAGATTCAAATTATGTTTTAGAAATTTTTGAAGTTTTGGACACGACAGAAAAAGATAAATCTTTTGGTCCATCGATTAAAAAACCTCTTGAACATTTAAAATATGTCTTTTTAATTGTATCCTCAACATTACCAGTTGCAATTTCCTCAGTGTTAACTATAGAAGAAGAAGTGAGTTTAATGAAAACTTTAAAGAATTATAAGAAAGCCTTAGGATTGATAATTGTTGTTATTAAAGGAATCAATCCTTCAACTTAGTCCTTAGTTGGGAAAAATGCCAATTTATGATAGTAGAAGGAATTTCTTTAGAACATCATATATTAGAAAAAGGTATGAAATTAGACCCTGCAAAACCTCAAGTGATCGCTAATTTACCTTACCCAACTAATGTGAAGGAAATTAAGAGTTTTTAGGGACACGTTGGATTCTGTAAACGATATATTAAAGAATTTTCAAAAATTGCTAAGCCTCTATGCCATTTGCTTAAAAAAGATGTAATTTTTAATTTTGACAAGGAGTGTGATCCCCTATATTATTGCTTATATGCAACAATATAACAATGTCTTTGATTGTATTTTTCACTTGTGTTTCCTTACTTTACAACAGAACCAAAAACTTGATCATGGAGAAAATAAGAAATCAACTTTTTAACTTAATATATATTGGGATACTAAGCAAGTATACACATCGTTATCAAGTAATATAAGACTTTTTTATTAAGCCCCAAATATCGATCCCACGGGGAAATTAGCAATATACACTATCCAACAATAAAATTCTATTTTAAAAAGACAATTACTTAAACTATAGATAATTTGATACTAATTAAAATTCAAATCTTTTTAGTAATTTTGATATTTTGACAAAACAGTAGCAACTTCTAAATATAACTTGAGTTTATATAAAAGAAAAGCACAGAATATGAAAATATCTTTTTCCTTATCAAGAATTAGTAATAAGTATAAGAATTCTTTTGTGGAAGTATGCAAATTGTGTTGTGTCAAATAGGATTAACAATATTCTTTACCCTTACTAGAGATGTTATAAAGAACATTTGCTAATTTAAACTTTGAATAGTTCTGACGACCGGCTAGGCAGAGAAAATACCACCTCTCACTCTAGAGTTCCCTAGATTCCCTCCACCTGGGGGCTAACATCTCGTATCAGAACCTAAAACAATAAATCAAGTTGGGGGCTTTAGCCTGTCATTCTAAATTCCTCTAACTCTACACCCTTCAAAGATTATTTTCCTATTTATTTGCACTAAATCATATGAATTACATTCTCATTCATACAACCTCATGTGATTCTTTCTAATTATTGACTGAGACAATACCAGCCCAGTTCTTACATGTTCTCAAAATAAATTTTAACATCTAGATGGGCCAAATCTAGAAGTAAATGAAGTGTATAGATTTAAATCATCACAACTTCTTCCAACTTTAAATATCAATACTCTCAACAACTTCCCTCCAACACTTTAATTACTTATCATTTTAATGAGAAAGATAAAGAAAACTATTCAGAATCCATCAAGAAAACAAAACCACACTGTAGTTTAAATATATAAATCATTCTCAAACCAACAAGAAGTCTCGATTAAAACCAAAAATAGTTTAAAAATAGAGATAAAACTTATCTTAGATCATCCACCAAACACTTGAAGTTCCTTGAATCTCTTCTCTTTTACAACACTCTTACTCAAAAAAATAAAACTAAATATAAAAAGGATAAAGTAACTTTTTGGTGCCTTAAAATCTCTCCCCTTTTAAGCACTTTTCAGAACTTTAAGCACACTTCAAAATGTCTCAACTTCCTTCCTTTATAAATCTCCAAGAGGTGAATTGATAATTATTCAAATTGTGTCTAAATTTGATGTATTCTCCAAAGGATGCCTCCTTTCACAAGTCTTTTAATCATTTTTTTGTTTCTAGTGGACTTAAATACCCTCTTTGGCCAATAGATGCCTCAAATGTCCCTTCAAAATTCAGCAAAATGAAGTAAATGATCCTTATATTTTTCTTATATGTAGAATTTAAGAAGTTGACATCACTACTTGAAGACTTTAATCCCCGGTAATGACACCGAAAACTTGATCCCAAGAAAAGTAAGATTTTAATTATATTTTTATGGATTCTACGCAAGTATACATATCCTTACCAAGTAATATAGAGCTTTCTGATTAAGCCCCAAATATTGATCCCACGGAGATCGAGGTTAGTCACGGTGACTTTCGTGAGAAGTTCTAGTATAGAATAACACCCTATAGCTTTGAAGATCGATAAAGGTTTGGTTTTAATTATTTACTACAATTATCACTATAATAATACTTCTACTTCTATTCTAAAATACTTAGTGAAAATCAGAAAGTGGGGTTTAATAAATTAAAAGTACCCTTCCTCATACAATGAAATTAGTGACAAGTGTAAAAGTAAAATAAGTAACGAGAGAGATTGTGGCAAATATGAGCAATTTTATTCTTTACCATTACTACAGATGCTATAAAGAACATTAGTTAATCTAAAGTTTGAATAGTTCTGAAGACGGGCTAGGTAGAGAAGATACTAGCTCTCACTCTAGAGTTCCCTCTTATACCTCCACTTGGAGAATAACATCTCGCATCAAAACCTAAAACATTAGACCCAATTAGGGGGTTTTTGCCTGTCACTCTAAATTCCTCTAATTCTACACCCATTAAAGATTATTTCTCTATTTATTTACACTCAATCACATGGACTACATTCTCATCCATATTATCTCATGTGATTCTACCACAGTTGATTGAGACAATACCATCCCAGATCTTACATGTTCTCACAAAAGATTTTAACATGCAAGTTGATCAAGTTTAATGTAAATGAAGAACAAAATAAAATCATCACAATATATTCTCACTCTACTCAATTCTATATCCTACACATGTATACTAACTCATTACAATGGAAAGAGTAAAGTAAACTACTCACTACACATGGAGAAGCAATAAGAACTTTTCATTGAAGAAGACTTTAAAAACGTACAAAAAAAGTACTAAATTAAAATAAAAATATAATGAAAATACTTATCTCTGATAGAAATCAAACTCTTCGTGTATATCAAAAGCAATCTCCTTACAATCCTCTCCAAGAATACAGTGAAAAAAAAGAAGAGATCTCTCACTCTCTCTCTTTGTCTCTCACCTCGCCGCCCCCACATGGGATTCACGTACAAGCTTTCTTATCTTCTTCTAATTAATTCAACAGTCTAAGAGATATTTTAAAAACATTTCCAAGCCTTTTTTTATAATTTCCCAAGAGATTCTTAAGTGTCTCTTCAAAACTATTCATATTCATTGAATATTCCAATGGTGCCTTAAGTGCCTCTTCAAAACTCCATATAACCGCCCAAAATTCTACTATAAAGTCTATTTTATCAATTCTAATGAATTTCCTAAGAGATGCATGAAGAAAATCTTAAAAAATTGTCCAAATCTGACGTATATTGAAGAAGTTATGCTCAAAATCGTCTCTGGTGCTTAAGCACCGATTTTGGGGTGCTCAGGCGCCCTCCTCTCTGTCTGGTGGCACATAAGTGCCATTTCTGGTGTTTAAACGCCAGGCACAGACACTTAAGTGTCTAGTTTAGGTCTCCTTAGCTGGTGTGCCCCAGTTCGACCTAATTTGCTCTGGTTTGGTCCGTTTTGGTCCATTTTTGTTCCTTTTGTTGCAATCACTCAAAATTCTTCAATTTGATGTACCTAAAATCAAAACCACAAGAAAAAAATACCTTTAAAGTGCAATATCATTATAAAATGAAGCATGAAAAATATTATATTATTAGGTGTTTCAAAATCCCCCAAACTTAAACATTACTTATCCTCAAGTAATACTACATTTTTAAAATAATTTATGTAGATTAGAGTTAATGATTCATCCTTTAGAATTGCTAAAACTTTGTTCTAAAAAAATGATAGCTCAAATTAGAAGAACTTTATGTGAATCAGATGAGCCCAAGGTCTAAAATATTTATCATCAAACTTGGAAATTTGTTTTCCTATCTAGTTCAAAAATATATGCAGATTTTTCAAACTTGGGATCCTATGAACTTTACTTTCAAGGCTTAAGAAATCTCTTAAGAATAATTTTTACTAATATAAGTATAAAAATCAAACTTAGGATTGTTTTAAGTTCATTACTCTAGAAAGACTCGAGTGAAACCAATTTTTGATTAGGACCTCTCCTCAAGCTTCTCTTCACTTCACTTTATTATTCCTTTTTTTTTGCATTTTATTTTTCTTTTTCATGATCTTTTTGATCCATTATTTTGCTTTTTTTCTTTTTTTATATGNAAGGTCTAAAATATTTATCATCAAACTTGGAAATTTGTTTTCCTATCTAGTTCAAAAATATATGCAGATTTTTCAAACTTGGGATCCTATGAACTCTACTTTCAAGGCTTAAGAAATCTCTTAATAATAATTTTTACTAATATAAGTATAAAAATCAAACTTAGGATTATTTTAAGTTCATTACTCTAGAAAGACTAAAGTGGAACCAATTTTTGATTAGGACCTCTCATCAAGCTTCTCTTCACTTTATTTTCTTTTTTTTTGCATTTTATTTTTCTTTTTCATGATCTTTTTGATCCATTATTTTGCTTTTTTTCTTTTTTTATATGAGTATTACTATATTTGGAGATGTCCTTAAATAAATTTGAATTCCACTATCCACCTCTAAAGTTAAAAATTATTACTTTCATTCACTTGAAAAGATGTATATTTTTTTTAAAATACTTTCTAAGAGAGCCTTAAATGCTCGAAAATAAAAATTCTAAGAATTCTTATTTTTTAGTAGGAAAAAATACAATTTTTCCTACTAAATATATTTATTCATTTTCCCAATTTCTACAATAAATATCTTTAACTATAGGTTTACCCTTTTCACTAAAAATATCATCTAAGTTTTTCTACTCCATTTCTATACTTAAAATTCTAACATCCTTAAGATGACTCCACATAACAATAACCATTAGAAATAAAATGCAAATTTATTTGTATTACTTTTGGAAACAAGTAAGGTTTACATTTCAAACAATTTTTTTTCCTCCCCAAACTTAAGCTCAAACATGTGTAACAATGAAGTACAAAAATATGCCGCAGGGAAAGATGAGTTTTACAGTTTATTATACATCCTACAAAAATATCAACAAATAACACATGGTAGAATATTACAGTAGAAAGCAAATCTAGACTAAACATGATTGACATAATACTATAAAGAAATTTTGAATAGTAGAACAGGTACAAAGTGAAGATTAAATTGGAACACATTTTAAGCTTTATAAAGGAATTGCTAGATGCTAACAAGTTTAAAATACTGACATAGGTTTTTTCATCTCCAATGACTCATTCAACATGAATCACAAACATAGACACACAAACTCTAATACATAGACACAAAGATTCATAAACAAACAACAACTGAGGTTAATTTGTTATCGCTTTTACTCACATTTTCCCTCCTTACTTTCAATTTCTAACGGAAGAAACTACACTAATAATGTGCAAGTATTATAAAACTTTATATAGTTATCACCCATGGATCAGAATTTCCTCATGTTTTGTCAATTTTAGGGTCACTCTAAGTCTAAGGTATACAAAATCTGATAAATAAAGATAGCGCAGTTCATCCAGATGTTGTTCACTAAGTATGTTCATGACTTTACTCAGTGAAGACAAAGTCAGATAAAGGAAGTAATAGATTTGACATGGAGTGTTCCATGTCCAAACTCTACATGATTCAAGATAATGCTTAGCTCTGGTTGAGAACTAAGTTGTAATAGACTCGTTAATCTACTACTACGAAAAATCATATACAAATCTTGTCATAACAAAGGAATTACCTCACAACGTTAATCCATTCCACTCTTACACATCAAACATGATCAAAGTCCAACATCTCACTATTATCCAATCTAAAATAACAATAATCACATTAAACAGATAACAAAGATAACCATGGTTGCCTACCACGAAGCGCTTGGTCTAACATTGACGACCCGATGTATTCAATGTTTACTCTGGTTGCCCTAACATTATAATCTCGTTCATTTTATCGGTATACCACAGAATATTCCATTCAGTGAACTTGAAGAACTCTTTCTTAGGAAATCTTTTATTGATTTCATCATTCGAATTAGGTTCTTCTTATGACTGAGTCGAATCTGAAGATATAAAGACTGGTAGTGTAAATGAATTCCCTAAGTAGGTAGGCTTTAAAATTGTATGGGGTACATTCATCTTAAGTTCATGAGATTTTTCAACTAATGGAATTAAAAGTTTACTATTTTTGGTAATGCCCGTCATTTCACACCTCTCATGAACATACATACAGTCTTCTTTAAACAATGTTTTCAACTCATCATGAAAGTCCATTTTGATCTCATATGTTAACTTACTCTCAAAACTTTCTTGGAAATGGTCTTTACTTAGATTATCAATTTCACCAAGCCAAAAACAATCAGTATGTTTTCTCTCAGCTGGATACCTCATAGCCTTTGAAACTTCAAAAGTGGCTTCATGGTCATTAATATTCATAGTCAACTTTTTTTTTTGCCCATCTATCATAGCTTGTCCAGCTACAAGAAAAGGTCTCCCCAAAATAATTAGATTTCCTTTATCTTCTTCAATATCTAATACAATAAAGTCTTTAGGAAAGATAAATTTATCCACTTCAACAAGCACATCTTCTACAACCCCTTTTGGATAAATGATAGATCAATCAGCTAACAAAAAGGTTACAGTTGTAGCAGAAATTTTAGCTAAACCTAACCTTCTAAATATTGATAGATGCAACACATTAATGCTCAATATTTAGAAATTTTTCCAGATCTTTAGAAACATGTTCTTTAGGTCTTTTAGTTTTCTTTGTTTCTCTCACAACTTCTTTCTCTTTTCCAACCACACCCTTTATCTATCTTCCACTTCTTAATTGGACAGCGTCTATTTGTTCATCATTTTTCCCTTTTAAGGTTAATCTCAGAGTTGCTAAGAAGTGTTCCTTGAGGTCTATTACTAAGTGAATTAGCAATTTATCCCAGTTGATTCTCTATGTTTTTAAGCATTTTGACCTTACAACGGGTTTCCCATCTGCAATACCACTTCTTCTATAGAAATCTTCTTATCGTCAAATTATAGATCATTGTAAGAGTTCCGTTGATATGAAGATCTATACTTTGTATTCCCTTGACTATTCTAATTTCCATTAGGATTTGCATGATTATTTTCCCATTGTTGATTTCCACCCCCAATAGTATGATACCGGTTAAAATTAGGATGACTCTTCCAACCTTAGTTGTAAGAGTTAAAATATGGGTTATTTATGGTAATTAAAGTCTCATATGATAAGTTAGAATCAATCATATGCCCTACTGAACTTTCCTCACTTACTGTAATAAATTGAGTCTGGTTCATTTCAATTTGATCCAAATTATTTGATATTGCAATAATCTTATATGCAAGAAGTGCAATCGCATCTGTATCATGAACACTGGCTACCTTTATAGGTTTTACCCTTGCAGAGGGCCATTGAAATTCATTTGTAGCCATTTCTTCAATTAACGCATATGCTTCATCAAATGATTTTGACATTAATGATCCACCAGTGGGAATGTCAATTGCAAACCTAAGGGATCCTACAAACCCATTGTAAAAAGTTTGAATGACTAACCAATCAGGTAGAGCATGGTGTGGACACTTTCTTAGGAGTTCCTTAAATCTTTCTTAGGCTTTGTATATTAATTCCACTTTATACTGACAAAATGAGATAATATTGTTTCTAAGTTTAGTAGTCCTTGAAGGTAGAAAATACTTAGCCAAGAATTTCTGAGTTGACTCCTCCCAATTTTTAATAGAGCCAGGTGTTAATGAGCATAACCACCTTTTAGCTTTATCCCTTAGTGAGAATGGAAAAAGCCTTAGTCTAATAGCATCATCTGCATGCCTTATAACAAAATGTAGCACAATGTTTTAGAAAACTTGATAAGGGTAAATAGGAATCCTCTGAAGGAGTTCCCCCAAACTGGTTGTTCTGCACAAGTTGAATAATTGCTGGATAAATTTCAAACGAGTCAGCTTCTACAATAGGGGTTTATATGTTTGAGTGAATTTCATCTTTCGTAGGATTTACATAATCCCTTAATGGTTTAAGCTGATTTTTCAAGTTATTATTTTGAATGTTTTCCATTTTCATTTCTAGTTTTTCAAGTCCTTCATGTTTTTGGATTTTTCTCCTTTTTTCTAACTAAGGATCATAAGGCACAATTCCTACAAATCTTTTACATTGCATACACAACAGAACAAACAATACATTAATAATTAAACAAATGAAATAAAAAATATATTCAACACTATAAAACATTTTCACAAACACCATGTTTTTCACACAAACACAATTTTCACAACAATTTTTCAAACAAAAAATAAAAGCACCTTTCACCCAAAAATAGTTTTTACGACACTACAGTTTTCCAAGTCTAAGCCTAATTACTTCAACTAAAATTTTCCTAAAAGTCAAGATCAACTGTTGCGATCCCCGACAACATCACTAAAAACTTGATCCCGATATTCTTTCTTATATGTAGAATTTAAGAAGTTGACACCACTACTTGAAGATTTTAATCCCTGGTAATGATACCGAAAACTTGAACCCAAATAATGTAAGATTGCAATTATATTTCTAGGGATTCTACGCAAGTATACGTATCGTTATCAAGTAATATAGAGCTTTTTGATTAAGCCTTGAATATCAATCCCACGGAGATCGAGGTTACTTACGATGACTTTCAAAAGAAGTTCTAGTTTAGAATAACACGCTCTAGCTTGGAAGGTCGGCAATGGTTTGGTTTTGATTATTTCCTATAATTATCAGTACAATACTACTACTTCTAAACTAAAATACTTAGTGAAAATAAGAAAGTGGGGTTTAATATATTAAAAGTACCCTTCCTCATACAGTGAAATTAGTGACATGTTGTAAAAGTAAAATAAGTAGCGAGAGAGATTGTCACAAATATGAGGAATTATATTTTTTTCCCTTTCTAGTGATGCTATAAAAAACATTAGTTAATATGAAGTTTGAATAGTTCTGAAGACGGGCTAGGCAGAGAAGATACTAGCTCTCACTCTAGAGTTCCCTCTTATCCTTCCACCTAAGGGGTAATATCTCGCATCAAAACTTAAATTAGTAGACCAAATTAGAGCACTTTAGCCTATCACTCTAAATTCCTCTAATTCTACAACCATTAAAGATTATTTCCCTATTTATTTGCACTGAATCATATAGACTATATTCTCATCCATAGAACCTCATGTGATTCTACCATAGTTGATTGAGACAATACCATCCCGGATCTTACATGTTCTCACAACAGATTTTAACATGCAAGTTGATCAAGTTTACATGTAAATGAAAAAAAAAGTAAAATCATCACTATATATTCTCACTCTACTCAATTCTATATCCTACACATGTATCCTAACTCATTATAAGAGGAAAGAGAAAAGAAAACTACTCACTACACATGGAGAAGCAATAAGAACTTTTCATTGAACAAGAATTTGAAATCATACAAATAAAGTACTAAATTCAAATCAAAATTTAATGAAAATACTTATCTCTGATAGAAATAAATCTCTCCTAGTATAGCAAAAGTAATCTTCTTACAATCCTCTCCAAGAACAAAGTATAATGAAAAGAAAAAATCTCTCACTCTCTCTCTTTCTCTCTAACCTCGCCGCCCCACTTGGGGCTCAGACCCAAGTTTTCTTCTCTGCTTCTAATTAATTCAAGAGTCTAAGAGATATTTTAAAAACATTTCCAAGCCTTTTTTTTTAATTTCCCAAGATATGTTCAAGTGTCTCTTCAAAACTGTCCATATTCATTGAATCTTCCAAATTGTGCCTTAAGTGCCTCTTCAAAACTACATATAACCACCCCAAATTCTACTATAAATTCCATTTTATCAATTCCAATGAATTCTCCAAGATATACAAGAAGCAACGCTTCACAAATCATCCAAATCTGATGTATATTGAAGAAGTTATGCTAAAAATCGTCTCTGGTGCCTAAGCACCGATTATGGGGCTCTTAGACGCTCTCCTCTCTATTTGGCGGCACCTAAGTGCCATTTTTAGTGCTTAAGTGTCGGGCACAGGCACTTAAGTTTCCTGTTTAGGTCCCCTTGGCTTCGGTGTGCCCCGGTTCTACCCAATTTGCTCTAGTTTGCTCCGTTTTGGTCCATTTTTGTTCCTTTTGCTCAAATCACTCCAAATTATTCAATTTGATGTACCTACAACCAAAAACACAATAAAACATACCTTTAAAGTGCAATATCATTATAAAATGAAGCATGAAAATTATTACATTTTTAGGCGTTTCAAAATTCGCCAAACATAAACTTTACTTGTCCTTAAGTAAAACTACAATTTTAAAATAATTTATGTAGATTAGAGTTAATGGGTCATCCTTTAGAATTGCTAAAATTTTGTTCTAAAAAAGTGATAGCTCA
Source organism: Phalaenopsis aphrodite (assembly GCA_003013225.1). Taxonomy (NCBI): domain Eukaryota; kingdom Viridiplantae; phylum Streptophyta; class Magnoliopsida; order Asparagales; family Orchidaceae; genus Phalaenopsis; species Phalaenopsis aphrodite. The sequence goes on along the minus strand of NEWO01001026.1, from coordinate 130,325 downwards.
AATTAGAAGAACTTCCGGTGAATTAGACTAGCCTAGGGTCTAAAATATTTATCATCAAACTTGAAAATTTGTTTTCCTATCTAGTTTAGAAATATATGTAGATTTTTCAAACTTCAGATCCTTTGAACTTTACTATCAAGACTTAAAAACTCTCTTAAGAATAATTTTTACTAATATAAGTACAAATATCAAGCTTAGGATTGTTTTAAGTTCAATACTTTAGAAAAACTCAAGTGAAACCGAGTTTTGATTAGGACCTCTCCTCAAGCTTCTCCTCACTTTATTCTTCTTCTTTTTTTTTTTGCATTTTCTTTTTTCTTTTTCATGATTTTTTTGACCCATTATTCACTTTTCTTCTATATTTTTATATGAGGATTACTATATTTCGAGAAGTCCTTAAATAATTTTGATTTCCACTATCCTCCTCGAAAGTTAAAACTTATTACTTTCCTTCACTTCAAAAGATGTATATATTTTTTAAAATACTTTCTAAGAGAACCTTAAATGTTCAAAAATAAAAATTCTAAGAATCCTTAATTTTAATAAAAAGATACAATTTTTCCTACTAAAGATACTTATTCATTTTCCCAAGCTCTACATTAAATATCTTTAACTCTAGGTTCACTCTTTTCACTAAAAATATCAACTAAGTTTCTCTGCTCCATTTCTATACGTAAAATTCTAACATTTTAAAGATGACTCCACATAACAATAATCATTAGAAATAAAATACAAC
>NEWO01001026.1:115062-128464 GCA_003013225.1 Phalaenopsis aphrodite | reverse complement strand
ACTGATTTCATCGTTCGAATCAGATTCTTCTTGCGATTGAGTCGAATCTAAAGATATAGAAACAGGTGGTGTAAATGAATACTCTAAGTAGGTAGGCTTTAAAATTATATGGGATACAATCATCATAAGTTCATGAGATTTTTCAACTAATGGAATTAAAAGTTTACTATTATTTGTAACGCCCATCAATTCACACCTCTCCTGAACGTACATACAGTCTTCTTTAAACAAAGTTTTCAACTCATCATGAAAGTCCATTTCGATCTCATATGTTAACTTACTTCAAAACTTTTTTGGAAATGGTCTTTAATTAGATTATCAATTTCATCATCCCAAAAACAGTCATTATGTTTTCTATCGGCTGGATACCTCATAGCCTTTAAAACATCAAAAGTGGCTTCATAGTCATTAATATTTTTAGTCAACTTTCTTTTTTGTGCATCTATCATGGCTTGTCCAGTAATAAGAAAAGTTATCCCCAAAATAATTAGATTTACTTTATCTTCCTCAATATCTAATACAATTAAGTCCATAGGAAAGATAAATTTTTCCACTTCAACAAACACAACTTCTACAACCCTTTTTGGATAAATGATAGATCGATCAACTAACTGAAGGATTATAGTTGTAGAAAAAAATTTGGCTAAACATAACCTTCTAAATATTGATAGAGACATCACATTAATGCTCGATCGTAAATCACATAAAGCTTTTCCACATAATCTTTCTCCAAATACACAAGGAATTTTTAAGCTAGAAGGATCTTTAAGTTTCTTAGGAAGCTTTTTCTGAAATATAACGCCACACTCTTCACTTAGTGCAACTGTCTCATACTCCACAAACTAGCTTTTCTTGTTTAATATCTCCTTCATAAATTTTGCATAACTTGACATCTGTTCCAAAGCTTTAGCAACAGGAATATTTATCGTTAACTTTTTCAGTACTTCCATGAACTATGAAAAATTTTTATCCAACTCATGTTGTCAAAGTCTTTGAGGAAATGTAGGTGGTGGTCTTTATAAATTAATTTTAGTTGGAGATATTAATTTTTCTAGATACTACAAATCCATTGTAAAAAATTTGCATGACTAACCAATCAGACAGAGCATGGTGTGGACACTTTCTTAGGAGTTCCTTAAATCTTTACCAGGCTTTGTATATTGATTCCTCTTTATACTGAAAAAATGAGATAATATTGTTTCTAAGTTTAGTAGTCCTGGAAGGTAGAAAATAATTAGTCCAGAATTTTTGAGTTAAATCCTCCCAATTTTAAATAGAGTCAGGTGCTAATGAGTATAACCACATTTTAGCTTTATCCCTTAGTGAGAATGGAAAAAGCCTTAGTCTAACAACATCGTCTGACATGCCGTTATAACGAAGAGTAGCACAAAATTCTAGAAAACTTGATAAGTGTGAATAGGAATCCTCTGAAGGAGTTCCCCCAAATTGGTTGTTCTGCACCAGTTGGATAATCGCTGGATTAATTTCAAACGAGTCGGCTTCTATGATAGGGGTTTGTATATTTGAGTGAATTTCATATGTCGTAGGATTTACACAATCCCTTAATGGTTTATGATGATTTTTCAAGTTATTATTTTGAATGTTTTCCATTTCCATTTCTAAATTTTCAAGTCCTTCACGTTTTTTGACTTTTTACCTTTTTTCTAACTCAGGATCATAAGGAACAATTCTTGCAGATCCATTACTTCGCATACGCAACACAACAAACAATACATTAATAATTAAACAAATGAAAAAAATATATATATATATTCAACACTGTAAAACATTTTCACAAACACAATGTTTTTCACACAAACACATTTTTCACAAAAATTTTTCAAACAAAAATTAAAGCATTACGACACTACAGTTTTCCAAGTCTAAGCCTAATTTTGTCAACTAAAATTCTCCTAAAAGTCAAGATCAACCGTTGCGATCCCAAGCAATGACGCCAAAAACTTGATCCCGATATTCTTTCTTATATGTAGAGATGAAGAAGCTGACACCACTACTTGAAGATTTTAATCCTTGGTAGTGACACCGAAAACTTGATCCCAAGCAAATTAAGATTTCAATTATATTTCTAGGGATTCTACGTAAGTATACATATTGTTATCACGTAGTATAAAGCTTTCTGATTAAGCCCCAAATATTGATCCCACGGAGATCGAGGTTAATCACATCGAATTTCAAGAGAAGTTCTAGTTTAGAATAACGCGCTCTAGCTTGGAGGGTTGGTAAAGGTTTGGCTTTGATTATTTCATACAATTATCCCTACAGTACTACTTCTACTTCTAAACTAAAATACTCAGTGAAAATCAGAAATGTGTAAAAATAAAATAAGTAACGAGAGAGATTGTGACAAATAGGAGCAATTATATTCTTTACCCTTACTAGAGATGCTATAAAGAACATTAGTTAATCTAAAGTTTGAATAGTTCTAAAGGCAGGCTAGGCAGAGAAGATACTAGCTCTCACTCTAAAGTTCCCTCTTATCCCTCCACCTTGAGGCTAACATCTCACATCAAAACCTAAAATAAGGGACAAAATTTGGGGGATTTAGCCTATCACTCTAAATTCATCTAATTATACACCCATTAAAGAGTACTTCCCTATTTATTTTAACTCAATCATATGGACCACAGTTGATTGAGACAATATCATCACAGATCTTACATGTTCTCACAACAGATTTTAACATTCAAGTTGATCAAGTTTACTTGTAAATGAAGAACAAAGTAAAATCATCACAATATATACTCACTCTACTCAATTCTATATCCTACACATGTATGCTAACTCATTACAAGAGAGAAGAGTAAAGAAAACTACTCACTTCACAAGAAGAAGCAACAAGAACTTTTTGTTGAACAAGACTTTGAAATTATACAAACAAAGTACTAAATTCAAATCAAAATATAATGAAAATACTTATCGCTGAAATAAATCAAATTTACCTTGTATATGATAAGTAATCTCCTTACAATCCTCTGCAAGAACAAAGTGAAAAAAAAGAAGAAATCTCTCACACTCTCTCTCTCTTTCTCTCTCACCTTGCCACCCCACTTGGTGCTCACGCCCAAGCCTTCTTCTTCTTCTCCAAGCCCTATTATCTTATTCCAATTAACTTAAGAGTCTAAGAGATATTTTTAAAACATTTCCAAGCCTTTTTTAATAATTTCCCAAGAGATGCTTAAGTGTCTCTTCAAAATTGTCCATATTAATTGAATCTTCCAAATGATGTCTTAAATGCCTCTTCAAAACTCCATATAACCACCCCAAATTCTTATAGAAAGTTCCTTTTATCAATTCCAATGAATTCCATAAGATATTCATGAACAAACACTTCAAAAATCATCCAAATTTGACGTATATTGAAGAAGTTATGCTAAAAACTGTCTCTGGCGCCTAAGCACCAATTATGGGGCGCTTAGGCGCCCTCCTCTCTATTTGGTTGCGCCTAATAGCCATTTTTGGTGCTTAAGCACCAGAAATAGGCACTTAAGTGTTTGTTTTAGGTCCCCTTGGCTCTAGTGTGGCCCGTTTTGACCCAACTTGCTCCGGTTTGCTCCGTTTTGGTCCATTTTTGTTCCTTTTGCTCTAATCACTCCAAGTTCTTCAATTTGATGTACCTACAACCAAAAATACAATAAAACATACTTTTAAAGTGAATTATTATTAAAAAATGAAGCATGAAAATAGTACATTTTTAGGCGTATTAGTAAACCGTCACATAATTGCCCATGGCGCATAAGCGCGGGGCCTCTGACGCTTAGGCGTGTCCTTCTCTGTTTCACTGGCGCTTAAGAGACGGATTTGGCTCTTAGATGCCAAAACACTTTAGCAAAATTTTCAAATTTTTTCTCCCATATTGATCATTTTTCACTCATTTTAGCATTTTTCACCTTTTTTGCTTACGTGAATGAAAAACACACAAATACCTTCCAAACTTAAAATGTTACTTGTTCTCATGTAACACTTCGATCTTTAAAAATTAAATAAGTATGATATTTATATGAGTTTCTTCATGAGTTACTAAAATTTAGATTTAGAAATATAGTAGTCCAATTTAGAAAAAAATATTTAGTAAATGAGACAAATTTAAAGTTTAAAAAGTTTTAATGTTAAGAAATATGAAAATATGAGATCCTATCTAATTCAGAAATAATGTAGATTTGTCAAATTTAGATTTTAGTCCTTCTATTATCTCCACATAAGAAACTTTATTAAAAAAAAATTTATTTACCATATTGTATCCCTAAGCTTAAGTGTTTCTCAAGTCTTATACTTTAAAAAGATCAAATGTGAAACCAATTTTTGATTAGGCAATAATCCTTAAGCTTCTCCTCCCTTACTTTTTTTTTCTTTTTCTTTTTCTTTTTATTTTTCCTTTTTTTTCTTTTTATTTTTATTTTTTTCTTTTTTTTCTTTTTCAAGCAAGGATTACTATATCTAGTTAGGCCTTTAATGGTTTTGAATTCCACTTATCCTATCCTAAAGCAAAGTTTTGATATAAATCTTTTACATATAAATGTAATAATAGTTTTGAATATTTTTATTAATAAAAGAAATTTAAGTATTAAAAATAAAAGTCTAAATTTTTAAATCTTTCAAAAATATAATTTTTCTTACTAAAGTTAGTTGCACTATATTTAACACTTTCTAAACTAAAAATTTTTAACTGAAAGTTTTTCTTCATTACTAAGAATTTTAACTAATTTTTCTAACTGATTTATATAATCAAAATTTACTTCCCTAATATAACTTCATATACATGATCATTTTTCTTTTCAAATCAAATTCACTTGTAGCACATTTAAGTACAAATAAAATTAGTTTTGAAAATCTTTTGCATCCCCATAAACTTAAATTTTTAACAAGATTAAACATTTTTGCAGCAGATATATATATACAAGAATGAAAATTGAAATAACATGTTTACAGGAATTTTTATAACCTAGTAATACAAGTATAAAACTAAAACAGGAGTAAAATTAATTTTTTGATAAATTTTCTGTCATTTTCATTTCAATTCAACATGTAGAGATTCATTAGACTTCTAAGTAGTTGGTACAGACATAAAAACAAACTAACACACTAAATTTGATTTCAAAGTCTAAACATAAAAACAAACATACTAAAAAGATAAATAAAATATAAGGTAGCAGTTTTTTTAGTTTAACATTTAAAATTAAAGCTAGCAAGATTTTTAACTTTTCAAAAAGACATAAAAATAAGTTCAATCCTTAACTAACTAACACAATACTTTAACACATAACAACAATCACTACCCTAGAATTTAAAACAAAACACCAACAAAACACAACATCACAATAAGAATCAAGCAAAAGTTCAACACATCACAAGGTCTAAACTGGTACACAAATGAAAATGTAGCAAGTTCAAACTTAAAAACACATAACACATCACAAGTCTCAAGTACAAACCACATATTCTATAACATATTATAAATATAAAAATAAATCAGTCTTCCTCGTCATCAATAAAATCACCGCTATTCTAGACATTTGCAGGCTCATAATTAGGGTATCAAGGATTTGAAGGGAATTCCACTCCTTGGTTACCCCTAATGAGATTTTCCAGAGATGAATGAAGTTTCTCCTCATAATCATTTTTCCATCTATTATACCCATCAATATGATCTACAGAGCTTTCTAAATTTCTTACCTTATTTGCAGCATAATTGATATTGTCCATCAACCTCTACAATAATTGATTTTGAGTTTTATTAGACTCGCCTCTAGAAGTAGATGCTCGCAAGATAGATGTTCTAGATGTAGAAAAAGCAAAGGTAGAAGCAGCAGACGTTGACATTCCATAACTCTGTCAAAATCCTCCTCTACAGCCAAAGATAGAATTCTCAGAATATGACTTCTCATTAACAATTATAATTAGCTTCAGAGGCAACGGTACTTCCTCCCAGCTATCATATCTCGCTCCAGCCTACACACATAAAGAAAAGATTAAGGAAACAAATCCTATACCTACAGTAGTAACAACAGTGGCAGAACTGATGCTAGTCTGATAAATCAAATCTCCAATATTGATAAGCTTGCCTTCATGAATATAATAATTTATCGTCACTCTCTCCCTGGTAACTTCACTGAGATGATTCATCGGTAATAGACAAGCAGAAATAAAGTAGAGCCATGCCTTTGAAGATGCACTTAACTTTCAGGTGGAAAATTTAACTCTTCTCTCATTTGTAACTTTCCAAAGCCCTCTACCAACAGTCAAATAAGAAATAATCTCATCTAGTTCAATCTCAGTAAAACAATAGTTTACATAGAAACACAAAACATCAGGTGGTAAATGGTAAAACGTATTGTTTACCTCCAGTAAAAAAGGTACCAATTTTCCTCTAACCATGACTCGATCTTCTTATGCCTCAAGGAGGTTTGCATAGAACTCCTGAACTGCAGAAATAACAGCCACAATAGAAAAACAGTAAAATCGTTCCCATTCTCGGTGAAAGATCAGATCTTCTATGGATCCACCTGGATTTTTGAAACACCGCTCCTAGATAAGTTTTCCTAATTGCAGAGCATCATTATACCTATCTTGAGCTTTCAAACTCACAAACTTGCTCGAATCAAAGAGACTTTTTCCTTTACTCCTCTTCATTTATGGTGCCATTCTACAAATTTCATAAAATTCCACCATAACTTCAAAAATCAAGTCTAATCTACTAAACTTAACTTCTATAAGCATAAAATACACTTTCTATGCAATTTCCATAGATTTTTCCTCATTTTTCACCATGAATAGTGATTTTCAGGTTCTTCCAAATGTACTCAAAATAGATGGTGAAAATCCAAAATTTTTACATAGAAGTGAAGCTCTTACCTTAAGAAATCCAAATCTTGCAAATTTTGCTCAAATTCACCAAGAAATCTTTACAAAATGGCTTGCCCTACACTTCCAAATTGTGAACTCGAGAGGTTGAAGGTGACGGTGAGAGTAAAAATGGTGATTTTGGGGTTCATTTTTCACTTTTAACTATTCATGAACCAGTTTTCGTGAACCAGCACTTAAGCTCGGATAAGTGGCGCTTAGGCATCTGCCTCTCGAGTTACATCGCGCTTAAGCACAAGAATGTGGTGCTTAGGCGCTAGTGCACTATTTTTGAACTTAAGTAAAATGTACTATTAGCCTAAGTATACCACCCCTGAATCGTTTCGTATCACTTAAATGACTATTTTCCTCTCCCTTAACTCTCCTCTTTCTCAAAATTCTTCAATATAACTAATTCTATTTGAGGCTAAAATAACACTAAATTTTCACAAAAATAAACATATACATTCATTCACAAACTAGTACAATTAGATATAACACTTAATTTTTACTCCAAATAGCCTTGGATGAGAAAATCTTCTAAATACAAACACTAAAAAACCTAACATAAACTCCAAAAATAGTATTTAACACTTAACACATTAAACAATGACTCCTAATAATAAACTTTAACACTAAATTTAATTTCAGTCTTCATTTATTGGGACAAATTCCGGTCTTTCATTATTCTCCCCTTAGGCAGTTGAAATAAAAAGCTGATAAAACGGACGGTGCTGACGAGCTCTGATACTAACTTCTTCAATACATTTCTGTTTAAGATACATCTCCTTACCCTCTTCCTCTATATAACTAGTATAGCTAACTTGCATTTTCAATTGCTATCCAATATGCACTGGATGTGCATGAATCTCAATTATATTTGTCTCAAGTAAAGTCATGCTAGTCTTAGTTTTATTCATCTTTTTGGATATTCCTTCAATACTAACGACTAATAAACCGTTATACATCTTTTGTGCACTTTGACTAATGAACCTCTTTCTCATGGTTTCTTCCTTCTTCTTCAAATCCATCTCCCATGAAGACAACTTCTCAAAATCTCTCTCTCTCTCTTAGACTTTTAGGGCTAAAAATGATCTGAGGTAAAGTTCCTACACAAAATTCTTCTATTTATAGGCCTAAATCCCTATAGTAACTCCTAGACACATCCTAAAACTTCCTTGACACGTTTTAGTCAACCAATTGGTGGTTAAACCTTCTAGAATATGAATTTTGCACATGGTTTTTAACTCTTGCGCTTAAGCGCAATTGCTCAATTTTGCACAAGTCAACTTAAAGTCCAAATTCTCATTTTAGCATGTCTAGATCATTAAATAAAGTCTTAACGCTAATACTAACACATACTAGTCTCAAAAATACTACCCCAAAATTTCTTAATCACACAAAAACAACATTCAAAGTAAAACACACTGAAAATTATGAGTTGTCTTCCACAAATCGCTTGGTTTAACGTTGTCAGCCCGACGTAACCAGTGCTTATTCTAGTTGACCCAACATCATTCGATCGTTAAATTTATGTTGATCCCATACTAAATAAGGATTAAGTCTATGAAAACTCACTTTAAATACTTTTTAAATTTTAGGATCTTTAATATCAACAGCTCCATAAGGATAAAATTTAATCACAACAAATGAGCCTATCCACCTAGACTTAAGTTTTCTTGGAAACAATCTTAACCTTGCATTAGCAATACTTATTGCCCTGGCTAAAAGTTTTAGTAAGAATCCTTTGATCATGCCACATCTTTATCTTTTCTTTGTAAATTTTAGAACTCTCATAAAATTCATTCCTTAATTCTTCAAGCTCATTTCATTACAATAATCTTTTTTTCACGAGCATCTTTCAAATTATGATTTAACTCTTTAATTTTCCAATATGTTTTATGCTCAAGTTCAACTGGTAAGTGACAAGCTTTTCCAAACATTAGCCTATATGGGGACACTCCTATAGGAGTTCTGTATGTAGTCCTATAAGCCCACAAAGCATAGTCAAGTTTGACTTGCTAATCCATTTTTTTTTATTCCCAGAATTTTCCTTAATTCTTTTAATTGCCCAATTAGATAATTCAGCCAAATCACATTTCTGAGAATGATAAGCAGTAACATTTCTATGGTTTATATGATACTTCTTCAATAATTTCTCCATTATGGCATTTCTGAAATGACTTTCCCCACCAGTTATGATACCTCTCGGCATCCCAAATCTACAAAATATGATCTTTTTTAAAAATTTTACAGCACTTTGAGCATCACATCGAGGTAAAGCAATAACTTATATCGATTTGAATACATAGTCCACTACTAACAATATATACAGATTTATGAAAGATGGTATAAATGATCCCATGAAATCTAATCCCTAAACATCAAATATTTCAACTTCTAGTATATAATTGAGGGGCATCTTATTTCTTCTAGAAATATTACCCACTCGTTGACATCTATCAAAAGTTTTAATATAAGCATTAACATCTCTAAAGATAGTAGGTCAATAAAGTTCAGATTGTAAATTCTTGTATGTTGTTTTATCAATACCAAAATATCCCCCTAAAATCAGAATTATGACATTTTTGGAAATTTCATAAGTTTCTTCTAAAGGTACACATCTTCAAATAATAACACCTATTCCTGGTTTATATAGAAATGGGTCATCTCAAAAATAAGTCTTAGCTTTAAAAATAAATCTCCTCTTCTGTTCGTATGTCATTCCATAGGGATAATATCACTAACAAGAAATTTTACATTACCGGCATACCACGGAACACACCACTCATTAATATTGAAAAGTTTTTCATCTAGAAAATGTTCATTAATTTCTTTTTCAAAACAGAGTGGTTTTTTTGCTTCAAGTCTGGACAAATTATCAGCAATTTGATTTTCACTCCCCTTATGATCTACTATTTCAAAGTCAAATTCTTGCAAAAGAATAATCTATCTTATAAGTCTAGGTTTAACATCCTTCTTTTTCATTAAGTACTTAATAGCAGAATGATCTGTACACACTATACAATGAGTTCCAATTAACTATGTTCTAAATTTATCAAAGGCATATACTATTGCTAATAACTCTTTTTCAGTTGTTGTATAATTAAGTTGGGTTTCATTAAGAGTTTTACTATCATAGTAAATTACTTTAAAAATTTTAACATATATTTGTCCTAAAACTGCTCCAATAGCATAATCACTAGCATCACACATAAGTTCAAAAGGTTTTCCCCAATCTGGTGAAACTATAATTTCTACAGTAACTAATTTTTTTAATAACTAAAAAGCTTTTAGGTACTCTTCATCAAATTTAAAATTTGCATCTTTCTCCAGCAAATGGCATAAAGCCTTAGAAATTTTTTAAAAGTCTTTAATATATCTCCTGTAGAATCCAGCATGTCCTAAAAAACTCTTAATTTCCCTTATATTTGTTGGATAAGGTAAATTAGCGATCACTTGAATTTTAACAAGATCTACTTTATGTTATTTTCTAATATTTTATATCCTAATACAATTCCTCCTGCTACCATAAATTGACTTTTTTTCCAATCAATGACTAGATTTGTTTCTTCATAGTGCTTAAGAACTTTTGATAAATGTTCTTAACATGGGTCAAATGAAGTTCCAAACAATGAAAAATCATCATTAAATACTTCAATCCATTTTTAAATTAAATCACAAAAAAATTGCCATTAAACATCTTTGAAATGTAGCAGGGGCATTACATAAACCAAAGGGCATTCTTCTAAAACCAAATGTACTATAAGGATTGGTAAAAGTTGTTTTCTCTTGATCCTCAAGAGTTATTTGTATTTAGTGATGACCAGTATATCCATCCAGAAAATAAAAGTATTTACGCCCATCCAGTCTATCCAACATTTAACCTAGAAAGGGTAGTGGAAAATGATCTTTCCTAGTGGTAAGATTTAATTTTGTATAATCAATGCATAATCGCCACCCTGTGACTTATCTAGTAGTTATTAACTCATTATGTCCATTCACAGTAACAGTTACTCCTCCTTTCTCATGAACGCAGTTAATTAGACTAACCCATGCACTATCTAAAATAGGGTAGATAATTCCAACATCTAACCATTTTAAAATTTCTTTCTTACTAACTTCTCTCATAACAGGATTCAATCTCCTTTGAGGATCAGCCTTGGGTTTGCAGTTCTCTTCCATATGAAATCTATGCATACAAATTGAAGGAATGAATCCTTTAATATCAGTTATTTTCCATCCAAAGGCTTTCTTATAATTTTTCAAAATTTTCATTAATCTTTCTTCTTCTTCCATCGTTAACTTTGAGGAAATTATAATTGGTAAAGTAGAGGAATTACCTAAAAAGGCATATTTTAAATGATCAGGAAGTAACTTCAACTCAAGTTCAGGAGGTTTTTTAATTGATGGAAAAAATGATTTATCTTTTTCAAAACTTAAAAACATTCTCAAACAAAGTTTGCATCTTTGTTAAAAAGATCTTCACATTGATCTAATTCCACTTCTTGGTCGTGTTCCAAATCTTTTACTTCATATTTTTCTTCATAATTAGTTTGGAAATGACATTTACTCAAATATCTTATAACATCCATTGTTTAACAATCATCATCTTTACTTTTTGCAGGATATTTCATTAATCTTGAAATGTTAAAAGTAACAGTTTGATCATTGATGCGCATTATTAATTCCCCTTTCTATACATCTATCATTGCTCTTCCTATAGCTAGGAAAGGTCTCCCCAAAATTATAGGTATCTCTTTATCTTCCCTCATATCCAACACAAACAAATCAACACGAAAGACAAAATTGATCCACTTTCTCTAGTACATCTTCTATAACTCCTTTAAGGTACGTTATTGAACAATCTGCTAAATGCAGAGCTACAGTAGTAGGGGTTAATTCTCGTAATCCAAATCTTATAAATATTGATAATGGCATAAGGTTAATGCTTACACCTAAAACACATAAAGATTTCACATATACTCTGTCTCTTATTACACATGGAATTGTAAAGCTACCTGGATCTGTAAGCTTTTCAAGAAGCTTTTTCTGAATAATTGCACTGCACTCCTCACTAAGTGCAATAGTCTCATTATCTTCAAACTTCATTTTCCTCTTGAGAATATCCTTCATAAAATTTACATAGCTTTGCATTTGTTCTAAGGCTTCAACAAATGGAATATTAATTGTAAGCTTCTTAAAAATTTCCAAAAATTTTGAAATTTGCTTAGCCAACTTCTATTGATGAAGTCTGTGAGGAAATGGAGGTGCTAGTTCTTCTAAGTTAACTTTAAGTGGAAAAACATGTCTTTAAGAATCTTTTGGGGCGTCCTCCTTTGATTCGTCAATTTCTTCTGTCTCTACTTCAGTGTCTTTTTGAACCCTACCTTACAACTCTCTTCCGCTTCTAAGTTAAATGACTTTTACTTGCTCTTTTTTTTTGTCTTTAGGGTTTGTTTTAGTATTACTGGGAAGTGTTCCTTGGGATCTATTAGTTAATAAATTTGCGATTTGTCCAAGTTGATTCTTAATATTTCTAATTGTAGCTCCTTGACTTTGTAACTGATTTCCCATTTGTAACACCACTTCTTCTATAGACATTCTCTTAAAATTATATATTATAGTTAAAACATAGGGGATAGGTAGATTTATAATTTTTTTCCCCTTGGTTTTTCTTGTTTCTTGATGGGTACTTGATTATTCCCCCATTGTTGATTATTACAAGCCGTAGTATTATTCCAATTGAAGTTAGGATGGTTCTTGCAACCTGGGATATAATAAATCAATTATGGGTTATTCTGCTTGTTATTTATGAAATTTTAGGTTTCAAATGTTGTTTGAGAATTTATCATTTTGCCTAATGAGATCTCTTCAATCATAGAAATAGGTTGAGAAAATTCAATCCAAATTGGTCTTACTTCCTTAAAATTGCAGCAACTTCATTTTGCTTGCATAGTAAATGCATCAAATTCATGAATATTGGCTAATTTTTTAGGATTTACCCTCTCAGAAAGCCATTAAAATTTATTCGTAGTCATTTCTTCAATTGAACCATAAGCATCATGAATTGGTTTTGACATCAATGAACGCTAGTAGCGACATCGATAGTGGATCTAAGAGACCCAGCTAATCCATTATAAAAGTTTACATTATTAAGTACTCTGACATAATATGATGTAGAAACTTTCTTAAGAGTTCTTTAAATCTTTCACATGCTTCATAAATATATTCCCTTAAAACTAATTAGAAGATGTAATATCATTTCTAAGCTTTGCAAGTTTTGATGGTGGAAAATATTTAGCAAAGAATTTTTGTGCTAAATCATCCCAAGTTCTGATAGATCTAGGTGCTAACGAATTCAACAACATCTTAGCTTTATCCCTTAGTGAGAAAGGAAATAACCTAAGTCTTATGATATCATCAGATACATTATGATATTTAAATGTAGTACACAATTCTAAAAAATCTATAAGATGTAAATTTGAATCTTCAGTTGGTGATCCCCAAAACTGATTATTTGATACCACTTAGAAAATAACAC
>NEWO01001026.1:83801-114987 GCA_003013225.1 Phalaenopsis aphrodite | reverse complement strand
AGGTTTTTGAACACTACAATGAAGTTCATCTACCGTAAGGTTGGCATAATCTTTTAATGGTCTAAATTCTTGATGAATTTCAACATTTTGATCATTTTGGTTTGCCATTTGTGTAATTTTTTTAGATTTTTCAAAACTTTTAATTTTTTTTGTTTTTTTCCGATTTTCCTAATTGTTTTTTTTAATTCAGAATCATAGGGCACTAATCCTTCAAAACCTAAACTACACATACACTGACATAAAATAAAATTAAATAAAATGAAACAAACAACAATAAAATACTGTAATAAATAATTCCTCTAAAAACTCTTAAAGTTTAAATAAGACTTTTTAAAATTAAAACTTACTTTCAATCAATCTCCCAAGCAACGACGCCAAAAACCTGATCCCTCGTATTATTGTTTATATGCAACAGTATAACAATGCCTTTGATGATATTTTTCACTTATGTTTCCTTACTTTGCAACAGAACCAATAACTTTATCATGAAAAAAATAACAATTTAACTTTTTAACTTAATATATATTGGAATACTATGTAAGTATACGTATCGTTATGAAGTAATATAGGACTTTTTGATTAAATCTCGAATATCAATCCCATGAGGAAATTAGCAATATGCACTATCCAACAACAAACTTCTATTTTAAAAAGAGAATTACTTAAAATATAGATAATTTCACAGTAACTAAAATCCTAATCTTTTTGGTATTTTTTGATATTTTGACAAAATAGTAACAACTTCTAGATATAACTTGAGGTTATGTAAAAGAAAAGCACAAAATATGAAAATATAATTCTCCTTATCATGAATTAATAATAAGAATAGGAATTTTGTTGTGGAAGAATGCAAATTGTGTTGTGTCAAATATGAGCAACAATATTGTTTACCATTACTAGAGATGCTATAAAGAGCATTATCATTTAAAGTTTGAATAGTTTTGAAGACAGGATAGGCATGGAAAATACTAGTTCTCACTCTAGAGTTCCCTCAATTCCCTCCACTTGGAGGCTAACACCTCATATCAGAACCTAAGAAAATCACTCTAAAGTCCTTTAACTTTACACCTTTAAAGATTATTTCCATATTATTAGCACTAGATCATATGAATTATATTCACATTCATACAACCTCATGAGATTCTTTATAATTGTTGACTGAGATAATACAAGCATGGTTCTTACATGTTCTCACAACAAGTTTAACATCTAGATGGGCCAAATCAAGTAGTAAATGAAGTGCATGGATTTAAATCATCACAAATTCTTCCAACTTTGAAGATCAATACTCTCCACAACTTCCCTCCAACACTTTAATTACTTATCATTTTAAGGAGAAAGATAAAGAAAACTACTCAGAATCCATAGAGAAAACAAAAACCACACTTTAGTTTGAAAGTAGAAATCATTATCAAACCAACAAGAAGTCTCGATTAAAACTAAAAGTAGTTTAAAAACAAATATAAAAACTTATCTTAAATCCTCCACCAAACTCTTAAAGTTCCTTTGAATCTCTTCTCTTTTACAACATTCTTACTCTAAAAAATAAAACTAAAATAAAAAAGGATAAAGTAAATTTTTGGTGCCAGAAAATCTCTCCATTTTTTAGCACATTTCAAGACTTCAAGTAGACTTAAAAAATTCTCAACTTCCTTCTTTTATAAATCTCTAAGAGGGTCCTTGATAACTCTTCAAATTGTGTCTAAATTTGATGTATTCTCCAAAGGAAGCCTCCTTTCACAAGTCTTTTAATCATATCTTCATTTCTGATTATCATTACCACCCTCTTTAGTCAATATCTGCATCAAATGTCTCTTCAAATTTTGATAAAATGAAGTAAACTATCACATAATTGCCTCTGGCGCTTAAGCGCGACGCATCTAGAGTTTAGGCACGGCCCTCTTTATTTCAACAACGCATAAGTGCCGGATCTGGCACTTAGGCGCCAAAACACTTTAGTATAATTTTCACATTTTTTCTCCCAATTTGATCCTTTTTCACTCCTTTTAGCATTTTTCACTTTTTTACTTTTACCTAAAGGAAAAACACATAAATACCTTCCATTAAAGTGCAATAGCTCAAAAATAGGTACAGAAATGTGTCTAAAAATACTATATATTTTAGGTGTATCTTAGTACCCAGAAGCTTTTGAGCTATTAAAAGAAAAATTAGTCACTGCACCAATTATTATTTCACTAGATTGGGAAAAACCTTTGAATTAATGTGTGATGCAAGTGATTATACTGTTGGACTTGTTTTACGATAAAAGCATGATAAGCTTTTTAAAGTAATTTACTATGCTGGTATAACTTTTAATGAAACTCAAATTAATTATACCATAACTGAGAAAGAGTTATTAGCAATAGTATATGTTTTTGATAAATTCATATCATACTTAATTAGAACCAAATGTATAGTGCATACAAATCATTCAACTATTAAATATTTAATGAAAAAGAAAGATGCAAAATCAAGATTGATACGATGGATTCTTCTTTTCCAAGAATTTGACTTTGGATAGTATATAGGAAGGGAGTGAAGAATCAAATTGCTGATCATCTATCCAGGCTTGAATTAAAAAAATCACTCTATTTTGAAAAAGAAATTAATGAACATTTTTCAAATGAAGAATTAATTAGTATTAATTAGTAGCATGTTTCATGGTATGCCGACATTGTGAACTTTATTGTTAGTGATTTTATACCTTATGGACTAGCATACTAATAGAAGGGGAAATTTTTATCTGAAGCTAAGAATTACTTTTTGGAAGACCCATTTTTATAAAAACAAAGGATCTAATTATTCGAATATGTACCTTTAGAAGAAACTTATGAAATTATCCAAAAATGTCATAATTCTGATTTTTAGGACATTTTTGGTGTTGATAAAACATCATACAAATTTTGTAATCTGGATTTTATTGGCATACAATCTTTAGAGATGTTAATAATTTTTATCAAAACTTTTGATCGATGTCAAAAAGTAGGCAATATTTCTAGAAAAATTGAGATGCCCTTAAATTATGTGTTGGAAGTTAAGATATTTGATGTTTGGCGATTAGATTTAATGGGACCATTTATATCATCTTTCAGAAATTTATATATATGGATAACAGTAGACTATGTATCCACATAAATAGAGTTTTTTTGCTTTACCTAGATGTGATGCTCAAAGTGTTGCAAAATTTTCAAGATTAAACTTATTTTGTAGATTTGGGATGCCGATAGTGATCATAACTGATGGGAGAATTCATTTTAGAAATGCAAAAATGGAGAATATATTAAAGAAATATCATATCAATCATCAAATTGTTATTACTTATCATCATCAAATAAGTGGTTTGGCTAAATTATCCAATTGTGAAATAAAGAGAATATTAGAAAAATCTGTGAATCCAACAAAAATGGATTGGTTAGTCAAACTTGATTATACTTTGTGGGATTATGGGACTGCATATAGAACTCCTTTAGGAATGTCCCAATATAGGCTAATATTTGGGAAAGCTTTTCATTTACTAGTTAAACTTGAGAATAAACACATTGGTCCATTAAATAATTTAACTATAATTTAAAGGATACTGGTGAGAAAAGACTATTGCAATTAATTGAGCTTAAAGATATAAGGAAAGAATCTTATGTAAGTGCTAAGATTTATAAAGAAAAGATGAAGATGTTGCATGAACGGAGGATTCTTACTAAAAATTTTCAGTCACGGCAACAAGTTTTGCTATATAATGCAAGATTAAGATTATTTCTAGGCAAATTTATGTCCAGATGGATGGGCCCATTTCTTGTGATAAAGGTTTTTCCCTTAGGGACCTGTGTAAATCAATGATCCTAAAATTGAGAAAATATTCAAAGTGAATGGTCACAGGCTGAGACCCTACTTTTTAGGGGACCAAATTAAATTAAATGATCTTATGTGTTGGTTCACTTAGAATAAGCACTGGTTTCGTCAGGCAGACGATTTTAAACAAAGAGCTTTATGGGAGGCAACTCATAGTTATCAATATATTTTTGTTTCAATGTTATGTTGCTGTGTTTGATTAAGAAAAATTTTGGTAATATATTGAATATGTAATGATTTAGTAATGATTCTAAGACTTTAATAAACAACTTAGACATGTTAGAATGAGTATTTCGACATTAAGCTGACCTGTGCTAAATTAAGCATCAGTGCTTAAGCGCCAAATTACCAACATTTGGAGCTTAAGTGTGACAGTTAACTATGCATTCTAAATTACATTCCTATAATATTTAAAAGTGGTTTAGTAGGTTTTAATGTGGGTTAGTGGTATGAGAAAATGTCTAGTAGTTTTAGGCTTGGTCCAAAGTTTATAAATAGAAGAGAATAAAGAGAATTCTCACCACACTTCAATTTTAACCCTAAAATATAAGTGAAGACTGTGAGATCTTGAAAAAATGTGTTCTTAGAAGATTGATATGAAGAAAAAGGAGGAAGCTATGAAGAAGAAGTTCATAAGTCAAAGTGCGCAAGAGTTATATAATGGTTTCCTAGCAATTAGTATAAAAGTAATAACGAAGAAGATTTATAAGAACATTTAAGGGTGGTTGACTTAGGCTAGATGTGATTTCTCTTAAAATTGAAAATATCAAAATACGTCCACTGGCGCCTAAGCGCCAAAACCTCATGCTTAAGTGTTAGACAACCTAAGAGGTAGGCACCTAAGCATAGAACTAGTGGTGCTTAAGCGCTAATTCACTTAAACCAGTTCGTGAATGGTTAAAGGTAAAAAATAAACCCAAAAAATTGCCATTTTTGCCCAGACATCATCTTCTTCCCTTAGATTTCGTGAGTGAGGAGTTAGGGCTTCGTCCAGAGTAATGATTTCCTAATAGATTCTAGCCAAATTTGCTAGATTTGATCTTCTTAAGGTAAGAGCTTCACTTCTGCGTAAAATTTTTTGATTTTCAGTATGTATTTTGAGCACATTGTGGATTTGCCAAAAACCATTATTCATGGTGAAAATTTGAGAAAAACCTATGGAGAATACATATAAATGATATTTTATGCTTTTAGAAGTTGAGTTTAGTGAATTAGTATTGAATTTATGATTTATTGTGAATTTTATGTGAATTTTAGTAATGGCAAATAGGACTAAAGGAAAGTTCCATTTTAATTCAAGAAAGTTTGTTAGCTTCAAAGCATGGGACACTTAAACCGACACACTACAATCAAAAAAACTGATTCCAGAGAGATGTTTTAATCTGGGTGGAGCAGCGGAAGATTTAATTGTTGACCAACAGTAGGAACAATTTTGTTATTTTTCTGTTGTGGCCATAATTTCTGCCATTTGGGAGTTTTATGCTAATCTCCCTAAAGCTGGAGAAGATTGAGTCATGGTTTGAGGAAAATCAGAGTCTTTCTCCCCTGAGTTAATAAATCTGTTTTACCAGCTGCTTCCTAGTATGTTGTGTTTTTCTTTCAGTTACAGTCCAAATGAGGAGGAGTTGGACGAGATCATATCATCATTAACCACAGGAAGAGGACCGAGGATAATCAAAAATAAAAGAAGAGTCAATTTCCTTGTGTCAAATTTAGATGCCACATAAAAATAGTGACACTACTTTATTTCTGCTCGTCCACTGTCAACTAACCACCTCAATGAAGTTACCAAAGATAGAGCTACCTTGAACTATTACATTCAATACTTGAAGCCGATTGACATTGGATCTTTGATCTATCAGACTATGATCAGTTATGCTACTGTTGCCACCACTCCAGGTTTAGGATTTGCATCCTTGAACTTTTCCCTATGTGAGCAAGCTGGGGTTAGATTTGATAGTTGAGAGGAGATACTGTAGCCTCTAAAGCCCATTACAAAAGCTAATGTGAAATATTATCCACAACATTTGATATTTGGTTGGAAAATAAGATTTTTTAGAAGTTTAGGTGCCTCTACTTGTCGGCACTAAAAAGTTGAGAAGTTACCTATTGTAAGCTATTGACTGCCAGAATCAGAATCATGTCGTTTGCTTCGGAAAGACATTTAATTTACATATATATAAGTTTAGAAAAATATGAAATCAAACTAATCCCATGTCTTTCAAAGTTTAAATGAAAGAGCAATATACCTAAAACTCTGTATCTATCCCGAAAGATAAACACAAGACTTGAGGGTGAGGCCTGAACAAATAAAATAAGACATATGACATCCGTTTAGTCTGTGAAATCATTATATTTGTAAGCCGACAAGTTCCCTAAATTAATATGAAGAATTGATTAGGGTTTATATTATGGTGGGTTCGGAAAAAGCTTCCTATAAATGCAAGCCCCTATAATTAATTACATCTTAAAGAACTCGAGTCATTCAAGAAAACCCTCAATAAAAACTAGGGAATATTATCTTTAAAGAGGTTAAAAGGATAAGACTTTTTCAATGAGATCAAACAAAGATGGGTGAAAGAGGAATGACTCAAATTTGGAACATTTATTATAGAATCCAAAGGAGGAAGAACTAGGGGATGTCATAGATCTGAAGGAGAGCCTGGGTGACACCTCACTCTATCCTATTATTTGGCTTTAATTTAGAGAATAAATTATTCAAGTGTTTTGTCCTGCAAAATTTATTAATTAGGTCTTACATCTATACGATACAGTCGCACAAATAGCCTAAAAGATATGAGTATTTAGGTCGTAATGAATGAAAACCTCGGAATCCTAAGACGAGCTAGGGCTTATATTGTATAGTAGAACCATACAAAGGCCTAAAGATGAGTTTAGGATTTATGTTGCATAAACAAACAACCTTTATTTAATTCTAAGGAAAAGTATGTTGTTGTAGATCCTTTTGCTATTGAAGATGGCGTGCTACCCACAATGCTAGCTCTAAGCTCCTCATCATTACGAGTTTAAGTTTTCTAATGTGTCAGGTTATGATGTCAAATCAAATGTTCCTATGGTTATGGTTCTTCAAATATTATGGGACATGTTAAAGATTGATTAGAGTCACACCGGTTAGGATCCTACGTTTCCCTCATTTTGGTACCACTATTTTCTTTCGGTTTCACTTAGTCTAAATAAACTTACTAAACTCAACTTAATGAATTTCTTACATTCATTAGATCATGGGAAATCTCGTTATCAACCATAGGTTACCTCCTTCGAGGGATTACCGATCATCTGATAGAGACATCTTAATTTAGTTGCAATTGTTGTTTTGTGATGTTTGTGATTAAATTTTGAGTTGTCTTATATTTTGAATGTTTTGGCGGTGAATTATATCTTGATTGATTTTAATTTTTGTTTTAGTTTTGTGGCTATCCTGACAGTTTTGGTTTTCATGCATGCTGACATTGTTGTTTAACATGCAAGCTCGAGACAAGAAGTACAAGGAGGTAAATGCATTAATTTAAAAGCATGCATATCGATTCTTCTCAATCCACCACCTAAAAGGCCAGTTCTTGCAAGACATGTATATATTTTTACAAGGAATTTAAATTGTAAGAGTAGATGAAGTTTTAGCTACCAAATCCTGAGTTATGATTTTTTGAATCTCAGAAGATCCTACTAGTTGATTTTAGAAAAAAATATGACAAGTCCAATTTTCCCTTTAGAATGATCAATAGATTTCAAAATGCTTGAGGCATGACTCTAAACCACTTTGGAATTCTCTTGAAATATTCTGAGTTCATGTTGGACTTATCATATTATTCCATTAATCATCCGACGTAAACTTGCCCAGTTAATCAATTGATGTTTCATTCAAGAGTTATGCGAGTGGGTGCCCCTAGAGCAAGTTTACGTCATTTTAAGATTATGGTATCCACAATTAAAGTCAGGCTTACGGTGTTTAGAGATCTTTTTCACCAATCATGTTATCTTCTCAATCCGATCATTTGAGTGTAGACATCGAGCTTATGTCACCACTAAGTCTTTAATAATCATGATAGGTGAAATGGTGATTATCAAAAGTTTTATTCAAGTGACAAATATCCTTATGGAATGATCACATCATCCTCAACTTTGGGCTTAAGAAAAGTAAATTATCCGCTTTTCTATCTTAAGCCCATTACTTAAGAATCATTTGATCTTAATTGACTTCGAAGTCATGAAGATTAGGAGAATTATGATCTTGTTGATGTTGTGCAAAGGTGGTGAGTGATTTTCTACCTTTTAGTCCCATTGTATTTTAATCATCCAAACATGTTCATTAAGATTAAAATTTCCCATTTTTTTCCTTAGTTAACCCTAAATTTTGATTAAGGCTCCAAAATCTAAAAAGACTTTTTAACCCTTGGGGTAGTTCACCTAATAACTCATTAATCATAAACCGAATGACTTTTGAGCATTTAGAGTGTCATATCCATGAGGCCATTACAATAATAGAGGAGAATTTGTGGGCTTCTTAAAATTTAATTTAATTTAATTATCTACTTAAATTCAGAAAATAAGATTTTTTCAAAAATTGATTTATTTAACTTTCCAAAATAAAGTTTTTTTTAATTTATGAGAAAATTACTAGAGGTTTCCCTATGTCAGAGAAATACTTAGGCAAAATTTCATGATATTTTAAATTAAATTATTATTATTATTTCATTCTGAATCAATTTTAATGATTTAATTAATTGAAAAATAATATTATATATACCAAAATTATTTTTTATATTTTTTTTAGACTTCTCTGAGTTCAAAAAACTCTGAAAATCAAATTTTGAATTTTTATGATATTTAATTTGTTTATTATAATTATTTTAATGGGAAAATATTGAAAATCTACTTTTAAGCTATTAAGATTTTTTTTTAAACTTAGAAAAATTAGGAAAAATATTTTAATGAGTCTCATGTGACCAGAGAGCTATTAGGCACATTTGGAAATATATTGATTATTTTTAGATTTTTTAATTATTTTTAATTATTTTTAAATTCAAAATAAGGCTAAAAAATTAAGTATTTTCTAAAGAATATTTTTTTTATTTTTTCCAAGTGCCTCTGATCACAAGGAACTCATAAAACCATTTTGCACAAATTTTCCGATTGTATTTAATGTAATATAATTATTTTTGTACAAAAATACAAGGTTTCATAGAAAATGAACTTTAATACTCAAACTTAATCAAATAATTTTGAGATTTTTACACTGGATAAATATGATTTTTATGAATAATGTGTGATTAATTTTGTCTATATTTGATAAGTATATAATTTACATAAGTTAACACAAGATATTTACATTTAATTAAATATAGAAATTTACAAGATAATCCAAGACATCATGACATTTTTTCTAGACTTCTCTGACCATAAAAAACCTATTAAAATTATTTCCATAATTTTCCAAATCATATTTTAATTTATATAATTGAAATAGCCAAAATGGTCCCTCTATATTGAAAATTAGGGTTAGAAGTGTAGAGATGCCCTCTGACCTTAGAAAAATCAGAAGACATAGTCTCTTTCATGAGGAACAAACCCTCAAAATTTCAAGCCACAGTGAGCAATGTTTGATCTTAATGAATTAAAATACTCTAGAGGGTATTTAATTCATTAAAAGTCAGAGAATAAGAAAGTAATTTTTATTTTTAGTCCACATTATTTTCCTTTGCTCACTGAGCAAGAGGGTATCTTTATTTTATTTTTATGATTTTTCTATGCAAAGTTATGAATTTTTAATGATTAGGCATTCAAATAAATAAAAAATTCTCCTATTTCTCTACTTATTCACGCGACACCACCTCAACCTCATCTGCTCCAAAGTCTCCACATGACACTTTGCCATTTGACACCGTTAGCCACATAACTGCCTCATCAACCCACATTTTTGCACCATCCGTTTGTCTGGCTTGATCTCATCCGTCCGTAGAATAAATGCACGATCAAACAGCTCTTAATCATCGTCCCCAAATGACCTGACCTTTGAACTGTTCAACTTAAAACCTTAAAATCTCAAGCTAGGCTCAACCAAATCACATGAGGTTTGTTTTTAAACCTTCATCTACTCAAGGTGAACTTATCTTAATGGTTAATCAAGTATGAAATCAAGCCATTACACATGGAGAGTTAAAATTATCTCGGGTTAGGGTTAGAACTCAATACCTCTATCTGAGAGGGGAAACTTTAATCAGATGATTGTGATAGCTTTGGTTGAGTCCAATGAACCTCTTGATGAAGTCTCAGGCCCTCGTGAATTGTCTAGGTACGATTTTGATCAAGGTGGATTTTAGGTGTTCGTTAAGAGTTATCTTATAAGCTGTTTCAGAGGGGGTTTTGATGGGGAATCAACTCCTCTTGCCTTAGGGATGGTGTGTACATAGTTACTTTGAATTTTGTGGATTGTGGAGAGATGTCCTGATATGAACTGAAAGTTTGAGCTCAAAATTGGTCTTTCACAGTGGGAAATAGAGGGGGAAGATGGTTGGATTGAACTTAGGGATGCTTAGAGAGTCTCTGGTGAGATTTAGGCAGAGTTTCCCAAACGATTTTGGAACTCTCTTTTCTTTGGCCATGGATGGGCTGATTAAATAGAAGAGCTTGGGCTGGCCACTAGGGCCAATTAATGGGTGAAAAGAGTTGCTTAGGTGAAGGACTGAGGAGCCTAAATAGCCATTAGGATGAGCAGACCTCTATGATTAAAATTAGGTTTCATTTTAGGGTGATGACCTTCAGTTTTGGAGTTTTTTGGCCACTATGCCAACTAGCCAGGGTATGAGAGGTGGCAGGTGAGCTAGTGGTAGGCTTAGTTATGGTTAGCCCTTAATGGCAAGTGATCATGGAGGAGATTTCGTGGTTAAGGTCCAAAAATGGAATAAGATCCCTTAAATTAGGGGAACCTTGGTCCGTGGCTCACTTGGGTGATTTAACAGGATTTATCTTGGTCCATAAAGTGTACTAAGGGGTTGTGGTAACATCAATTTTTTGACATTAGCATGGCTAAGTCAATTTTAGTGAAGGGGTTCAATTTGGGTCAAAATGGCTAGCAGTTGGGTTTGGTTTAGGCTGGCCATGACATTAAGCTCAATTGATTGATCAATATTATGTATATGATTATCTTAAGAATTTTATAAAAGATTTTCTGTGATTTTGAATTGGTTTGCAAGTTCAATTATGAGGTTTTTGGGCATTTGGTCGATTTGGGGGTGTTTAGGTTAGATTTGGGTTTAGGTTAGGCTAAGGTTGGGCTAAGCCCAAATTGATGGTTAAAAATGGTCTATAAAAATATCATGAAGAGTTCTAAATATCAATTGGGTGTCATTTTTGGGGTTAAGGCATTCAATTTGGTGGAATTTGGAGACAACCAATTTGTAGCAAACTTGGGGATTTTGGACTTGGGTTAAAATTGAGTGAAATTGAGGCTTGGCCAAGGCTAATTAAAGGTCCAATTTAATGTGTAGGATTTTTATGGAGAGTTTAGAATTTAACATGGAGCAAATTGAGTAGGCTATGAGGTTCAATTTGGCGGGGTTAGGTCATATGGTCAAAATTGAGGGTTTAATTTGGATCAAAATTGAGCTCAAACCATGTATCAATTAGGCTTATGATTTGCTTTGAATTGATCATATAAGAGATGAATTTGAGTTTAGAATTGGAATTTTGAAGTATTTGTGTCAAATTGATGATTATGTGAGGTGAATTTGGAGAAATTGGGCCTTTAAGGCAATTTGGCACTTTTGGTCAAAATGGTCAAATTGGTAAAATTAGCTTCAATTGAATGGTCCAAATTGTTTTTGGAGAAACTTAAAGTGATTTTGGATGTTTTGGGAAAGTTTGGCCTACCAAGGGTATTTTTGTAATTTTGGCAATTTGAGGGTATTTTGGTAATTTTGGAATTTTTGAGATGTTTTGAGCAATTTCGGTAGTTTCAAATGGTTTGAAATTATTTTTGAATAATTTTAGGTATTTTGGATGAATTTGGGAATTTTGGCCAAATTAGGGTTTCAAGGGCATTTAGGTAATTTGGGTGGATTAGGAGCAAAAGACCAAGTTGGATATCTTGGTAGAATTGAGGTGCCAACCACCGTTTATGAGCTATGGGCCAATAAAATTTCCATGTAAATCCTCTATGTACTGGTCTTAACTAAACCCTAGCTTAGGGCTAGTGGGTCTAGGGGACCATCTATTTGAGTTTCCCAAAATATCAAGAGATCAAAGTCAACAATTTTGGGTTTAGGGTTGCAAGTAAATATAGGTGACAATGAGTGTAAGTGAGTTAACTAGCTCCAAACCAACACTCAGGGTCAACCTTAAGGCCAAGCAGTCCTATGTGGACTCCCCTTGAGCTTCCTCTATAGTGACCCCACCTGCTAAGTGCTAGAGGTTAGGACCAGTCTATGGAACTTCAAGTTGAGCAAGAGTTTAGAGCTTCTAAGTGTGTAGGTTCCACTCAAGGGGGTATTATAGCTATCTCAAGGATTTAGAATATGATGTCATGTTTCATTCAAGCGGGGTCTTATACCAATCTCGAGGATTGAAAAAAGGATGTTGTGCTCTACTCAAGGGGGTCATATACCTCTCTCAAGAATTGAGAATAGGATGTCATGTTCCACTCAAGGAGTCTTATACAAATCTCGAGTATTGAGAATATGATGTTGTGTTCTATTCAAAAGGGGTCTTATACCAATCTTGAGGATAAAGAATAGGATGTTGTGTTCCATTCAAGGGGGTCTTCTACCAATCTCGAGAATTCATAATAGGATGTCATGTTCCACTCAAGGGGGTCTTAGAACAATCTTTAGGATTGAGAATAAGATGTCGTGTTCTACTCAATGGGGTCTTACACCAATCTCAAGGATTGAGAATAGGATGTCGTGTTCTACTCAAGGGGATCTTATACCAATCTTGAGGATTGAGAATAGGATGTCGTGTTCCACTAAAGGGGGTCTTAGACCAATCTTGAGAATTGAGAATCAGAACATAGGTACTGATCCTACGATGTGAATTGAAATTTAGGTATCAATCTCAGAAAGAGATTCAAAACTTTGGTATGAACCTTGATGGGAGACAATCAGAATTTAGGTACTTATTATGAAATAGGAATTCAAATTTAGATATCAATTCCAAAAAGAGAATCAGAATTTAGGTAACGACTTCGAAAGAAGGGAATCAAATTTTAGGTACTAATCTCAAAATGAGAATTTAAATTTAGGTATTAATCTCAGAAAGAGAATCATATTTTAGTTACTAACCTCGAAAGATAGGAATCAGAATTTAGGTACTGACCGTGAGAACAACATGAATGCAGTGTAAAGGATTTGTGGTGTTGAATTCATAGATATGTGGCATATGATATGTTTGACATTGATGAAGAAAGATTTGTGAGACTTTCTTAGATTTTCTGCAGAATGTGAAGTTTTGCGAGGATGAGAAAAAAACTAGTGCAGACAATGATAGTTGTGCTGCGCGAGCAAAGAGTAAGAGACCTCGGAATTGAGAGAAACAACTCAACAGATTCATTTTATCTTCTTGTTGCTTTTATTACATTTAATTATTAAAATATGTATTTAAAATTCAATTTTTGTTGGTTGATTTGTCAAAAGTTTATTTTATTTGAATTTTATTATTATCAATTTTTTATTGTTTTGTTCTTTGTTCATTGTAGTTCAGAACCAACATATGGTTCTGTGGCTCTTTATCCATCACACAAAAGGGAAATTGAATAAACAAACTAAATTCTGAGAGAGATTTCATTAATCTTCTTTAAACAGGTGTTACATATTAAACCTAGGCCAAAACATCAAAAGGTACAATATGTTGAACGCATCAAAAGTACTTCTAAAAATATCTCATCCTCGGTACATATCATAAGCTGAACATATATGATACATATATCATCATATCTACTATGCCAAAACACAGTTCAAAAAGGTATCCCCTGACTGTCTATCCTCAGTGGGGTGAGCTCCCGATCGAGCTGACTTACTAAGCTACGCTCCACGATAAGTGTTCCTTTTGCATGTACTTAGAGGTGCAACATCTCATAGCTCATAAAGTTGTAGCTATTCTAACTCTGGACCCGGTTGGAATCCATATGGCAACTTGGTACTATCCATCCTTGTAAAAGTTATAGACACCTTGCGGTGTCGTACCCCTGGAGGCAGTGTTTGGCCAAGTCTGCTCCATTTCCCTCAAGAATCAGTACCGAACCTACTGGCAACGGAATCTCCACAGATCCTCTAAACTCACCGAGGGCCAATGACATGTATTTCCTTCCCGAATAGGATTATTCTCTTACTCATGAAGGAGACCGTGCAAAAAAGGTCACACAAAATCATGATGGTTTATATGTGGGGTAATGCAATCGCCTTCATCGTAGATATTGATAATTAATCTGTTGGAAATATAATCGGCTGAAAGTATGCTCCATCAAATCATCCTCTTGATCATCACATTTATCATAGAAGGTAACGGATCCACCTCATCATGTCTTAAAATTCTCAGGGATTTCCTTGTCTGTCCTTGGTAAAGTTATAATAGCAACAACATTGTATGATGATTCTGCCTTTTTCACACATCCATTTTAGTGGTTTGAAATAAGTCATTTCCATTAGAACACCCTCTCGGCCCTTATCCCTTCGGCTGAACATACCATCGAGAGTGCTTCTTTTGTCACTTTCAGAGAAGACTCTGGTGTACAGCTCCAAGCCTTCTAGAATATTGACAAATCTTCCTTGAACTTCTTCAAAATTCCTTTTCTTTAATTTTCTCATCTTGTTGACTTCTGCCATGGTGATCATTGGCGGCTATCGAGGATGCTCCCTCATTTCAATATCAACAGGAATCCATGTTGGTGGTGTTTCTGTATCCACCGGAATATAAGGTTCCCCCACTAAGTGATCAGTGATCTGAAATCCACTATCAGTGGACGTATATTCTTCCAGAGTGTTGTAACGCTCAAGGTGGAGGAAATTACTGTCTGGGCACTCCACAAATGCCTCTGTAGCTGGTTTCCGTCTGAGAATCTCAACGTTGCATGTCAGGCAACCCGCACAAAGATTATCTAAAACTTCTTGTATCATCGGCTATGTAGTGATTTAGGACTCATCCTCTAGACAGGCAAGCTAGAGGAAGTCTCTCCCATGCATTGATCATAGATTTTCCTCTCAGGAATTGGGGTACTCAAGTTTTCAGCCTCCTGCTGGTGTCTTCTTTCTTCACGCAGGAAAGCCTATGTTTTCGGCGATTGGCATTTTTGCATTGAGTCCTTCATAACGGTGCATCTGGCAGTCTCTCATCATCAACAATGACTAGACCTCCGATCGGTGAAGTTATTCTAGATGGCAGGCGACTATTCCACTCCATCAGATCTTGCCGCACTATCACTTTCTTCCCCTTCAGTGAGGAATCCTCCTTGGTGCTAATCTTTAATAGTGATGGTAGCCCTTCTTTTTCTTGACGATTGATCATGTCCATCAATGGACTCTCATAGCCGACATCGACTTGACCGAAGTACATGTGGAAGTTTATGATGCCACCATGTGGTGCCCTTTCCTCGTTAAGTGCGAGATTTCAACCATCCTTGAAAGCAAAAATCAGCTTCTGTTTGAAATTTTTCTGCAGACGATAGGAAAAACATCAGTGTGCTGAAATCTACTAGGATTAAGAACAAAACAAAGTGTTTATTAGACAAAATTTTAGTTTATGTCGGTGATAAAATCATTTATTTTTTTATACATTTTCTTTAATTTAGTAAGATATCAAACTTAAAAGTAGAAAGAAGAAATTCAAAGCATGTAAATTCAAAAATTTTCATTTTATTGAGGTTAATTTTATTACAAAATTTTTGGACCCAGTCACAGACGTTTGACAAAATAAAAAATCCCAGAATAATCAAAATTTAAAAATTTCAATTCAAGCAATATCAAGTTACATAGTACGTCTTTAAGTATCGTCCGTTGATTGGCAACATGGGTCTTTCACCTTGAAAATCAACCAGCTGGTAGGCTCCTTTTGCATAGACCTTTTCTACGATGAATGGTCCCTCCAAATTTGGCTCAAATTTTTCACCTACTTTATAGTGTGCAAGAATAGGCCTTTTGAGAATAAGAATGAGATCACCAACTTTGAAAGTTTTTGGGTGGACCAATTTGTCATGAGTTTGTACCATCCTTGCCTAGTAAAGCTCCAGATGTTGTTGTGCTTCTAGTCGCTTTCCTTTTAGACTTCCCAATTCTTCAAGTCCGAGTTTTGGACTTTAGTTGATTGACAATAGTGACTCTGAGAGACAGCATCTGGACATCTAACGGTAGTACAACCTCAGACCTGTACACAAGTACATAGGGTGTATACTGATTGAGAGTCCTGAACATTGTCCGATAGGCCTAAAAGGCTTCTAACAGTTTGTTATGCCAATCTCTTTTGTTTTCGTCTAGTGTTCTTTTCAAAATCTGTACCAGTGTCTTGTTAGAGGCTTCCGCCAAGCCATTTAACCTGAGATAATAGATTGTAGAGTATCTCCAGTTTATCTCGTGCTGCTTAACAAAATTAATGATTTTTGTGCTCTTCAAGGCTATCCCATTATCAGAAATTATGCTGCGCGCAACTGTGAAATGTTAGATGAATTGAATTTTAAAAAATTGAATGACATGTTATGTTGTAACCTCTCGTAATGGCACTATCTCTGCCCATTTGTAAAAGTAATCTGTAGTGGCAAGAATAAATCTATGTCCTTTAGAGGATAGAGGGTCTATTGAATCTATTATGTTCGTGTCCCAACACTCAAATGGCCACGAAACAACAGTTGGGTGTAGCACATTCGTAGGTTGGTGTAAAACCACTCCATGCACTTGACACTGGTGACATCTTCTGTCTGTATCCATGCAGTCGGACATCGTTGTCGGTGAATAATATCTGAGTCTCTTGATATTTATCTTCATCCTTGGCCTTGTAGATGAGCGCCACACAATCTGACATGTACTTCTTTAACGATATTTTATGCTTCTGTTTATCTCAAATATAAGAGCCACATCTGATCGAAAACCTTTTGTAAAGGACATCACCTACTAAAGCATATGACATAGCCCTTCTTGTGATGTGGTGTGTTGTTAACTTGTCCTCTTTTAGCTTTCCAGTCTGCAAATATTCTATTAATGGCTTTCACCAATCTTTGTTGATATCAAAAATTACAATCATCCTTTCTTCTTCTTTTTTGAGCTTGTGTAAATTTTTGAGGTCAATTTGAGACAAAACTTATCTTCCTTGTACTGCGATGTCAATGGAATCCTCTAGTGAGCATGACAGCTCCTTAACAATTTTATCTAGAGCATCAGCATGGGCATTATCACCCGAGAAATTCTGTAAAAGTTACACTAGGAATCTTTTCAAGTAGCTTTTTTGTGCACTGGTAATATTCTGCTAACCTTGGTTTCAAAATCTTTTATTATCCGATAACTTGTTGGATGACGCATTGTGAGTCGTCAAAGATGGCAATATCTGTTATATTCATCGAGACTGCCAATTCCAACCCAGTAAACAAGGCTTCATATCTTGCTTCATTATTGATACAGGGCTCTGTTAGGTGATAGGAGAATCTCAACATGCCTTTATCTGGCGTGATGAAGGTCAAACTAATTCCTGCTTTACCCAGTATAACTATTCTTGATCTTTTGTCTTTCTAGCTGACAAAGCTCCATCAAAGTAGATCTCTCATGTTGCACACTGGAGAATTCCATTTGTATTACCTGTTTATTTGGTAATTCATCATTAAGATGGGGCCCAGCTGGAAGTGGGTGTGCAGTGAGAAAATCTGCTAAAATATGTCCCTTGATAGCATGATTGAGAATAAAAGTTATATCAAATTGCAAAAAAAAAATCAGCAATTATCTTGCTAAACGTCTAGAGATTGTTGTTCGAGTCATAAAAAATTGCAACAGACTTAACTTTTAAAATTAGAGTTACCATATGAGAAAGCATGTAATGTCTGAGCTTTTGGGCGGTGAAAATCAAAGCTAGACAATGCTTTTCAATAGGCAGATACCTTATCTCTGTCGGTATTAGATGGCAACTCAAGTACTAGAGTGTGATTTCTTTACCATCATCATTGACATGGGCTAAGAGGGTTCCAAGAGAGTCATCTAAGGCCGCGGATAGGGGCTGCCAAAACAGGAGGTGTCATTAAATATTATTTAACATCCTCAAAAGCCCACTGAATTTTCTCTTCTCAAATAAATTTGACATCCTTTTTAACTAATGCAAAGAATGGCTGATACCTACCTGAGAAATTAGAAATAAAGCGTCTCAGATATGCCAACTTCCCTTAGAATGAAAATAGTTGTTTCAAGGTTTTGGGAGGAGGTCTTTCCAAGATATTTTTAATCTTATCTGGGTCGATCTCTATTCCTCGATGACGAACAATGAATCCTAAAAACTTTATAGAGGTAACGCCAAAGGTCCACTTTAAGGGATCCATCTTAAAGTCGTACTATCGTAATCATTCAAACACGATCCTCAAATCATACAAATGGTCTATTTTCTATTTACTTTTGATGACCAAATCATCCGCGTAGCACTCCACTTGGTTTCGAATGAGATCATCAAAGATCTTTATCGTAGCTCGTTGGTATGTTGCTCCGGCATTTTTCAACCCAAACGACATCACAATGTAGCAGAAAATCCCAATAAGTGTTCTGAATACTGTAAGTGCTGCATCCTCGGGAGGCATTTTGATTCGGTTGTACCCCGATGATCCGTCCATAAAGGAGAAAATCTCATGAGTCAAAGTGATTCCCATCATCATTTCTAGTATTGGTAATGGAAATTCGTCATTTGGACATGCTTTGTTCAAGTCCCTGACATCAACACATACACGGATTTGTCCACTTTTCTTCTTAACTGGAACAATGTTAGCTAACCATATGGGGTATTTCTCTTCTCTCACAAAGTTAGCGTCTATTAATTTTTTTACTTTGAAAATGACTTGCTGCTCTATTTTGAGGGGCGTTCTTCTTAGAGCCTATTTTATCGGGGTCATATCCTTGTCCACCCTGAGTTTATGAAGTGCAACTTCTACTGACAATCCTGATATTTCATCATAATTCCATGCGAAGCAATCTTTGAATTATGTTAACAATTTGATCAACTCTAAAGTTTTTTCATCATTGAGAGGAGAACTTATAAATGTAGGTTGGGGCTGCTCTTTGTCTCGAGGTTAATTTCATTTAACTCATCAACAGTTGACTTTATTTCTTCCTCAAATTCTGGCAGATTGTCTTCTATCAACTGCTCGGTAGAGTCATCCTCCACATCGAGGCAATCCTTTTCCGATTCACTAGTAACAATCATGCAAAATTTTTAATCATCAACTGGTCTAACTGTATTAAATCTGATACCCTCTTTTGAGTTGGGAGTTTGACTTTTAACATCCCACAATTTTTCAAAAAGTTGTAATTTATTTTTTGGTATTTATTTTGGCAAATGTCCCTGTTGAATTTTCTTTTGGACACAAGGTGAAAATTAACCAAAAAGTAATTCCATTAATTCATTAGGATTCTCGCCCAAATTTACATGATTTACAAGATTAGTAGAAGTGGAAGCATGATAAAATTTGATCGGACAAACTAGTTCTATGGACCTCCTTCACCTATAAAATCTCGACCTTTCGAGGGAGAATTGAAGTATGGGTCATGGCGTTCACATAATGGTTTATCTGATCATACATTGTCTCATATTTGCTTTTCTTCACATCTTCTAAGAATATCTCGTACGATGGTTTCTTCTATCTTGTCAACATTATTTCATCTTCAGAACTCTCTTCTTCATCAATGTTGATGGTCAAGCTGTCCCATTCAACAATCAAGTTGGCTCTTCCTCGTCCACGTCCCCGAACTTGACCTCAGGTGCGCAAACTAAAATAACTCCCATCGACTCATTGCAAAGGAGTGGTGGAAGCTAGCTGAAGAAGAGCTGAATGGCCTCCCCTTTTTGATTCTTCTGAATCTTCGCTTTTATTTGTCACAATTTTACGAGAGAATACCATTTTCTTTAAAGGCACATAGTAGGCGACATCTTCATGAATGCAACTTCATGAACTGAAAATGGTTGTAAATCTCCCTTGATGTAATGTTCTTGTCCTTCTTTGTAGTACTTATTGCACTGGTGTAGAGATGATGGAACATGTTGTGTTCGTGAATCCATGATCGACCTAATAGAGCATTAAAAGAAGTCTCGACGTCGATAATATGGATTTTAGCAGTTGTTACTAGTTCTCCAACTTTCATAAGTAATGTAATTAATTCAAGGGCTCTCTCTCCCTTCTGACTAGATCCTCTAACAACATTTTATCAGTTGTAAGTTCTTGAGCTTCAATATTCAAATAAGTCAATGTCCGAAGACTTACTAAGTTTAGTGATGCTCCCGGGTCTACCAAGACTCTGGACAATACAAATCTATCGATATTAACAGAGATATAAAGGAGTTGGTTATGCTTAGTGGTACCAAGCAACAAGCCTTCATCTATAAAGGTTACCCCAGACTATTCTTTCAACACGTAAACTTCATTCCAGGATGTGTTGGACAACTGGGCTAAGCAAATCTCCAGTTCAAGCAAAGCTGTAACCAGAGACTCTCTCATCTCCTTTGGAAGGATTAGAGCATCGTAGATGCTTAATTTGGATGGCAACTTCCTAAGATGAGCTAGTACTTTGTAATTCACTTTGTATAATCCACCAATTTTCTCTTGGTTATGTGGTTCTTTCATAGAAGGAGGTCGAGGTAGCTCTTCTTGAGTTACTACTTGCTTTCTTTTGTTCATCGGTGTTGTTCTCACGGGTAATACTTTCCCGCTCCTTAAGCTCACTTCTACATTTTCTTCTTCCTGAGATTTCATAGGTGAATATTCTAGTGTTTCTTTTTTGTTAGAAAGATTTAAGTTGATGGCAAGTGGTGCACCTTGGCACTCAAGGATTGGTTCCTCACTCCCGGTGTTGTCTTAATCGATATTCTGGATGTCCTCTTTGGTCTTACTAGCAAGTTCATCGGACTTAAGTATGATTTGAGAATTATTTTAGGAATCTAGATCAAAGGTAGATTAGTCGTAATTGATTACATTATCACTAGAAACAGTTAAAAGGTAGCTAAAATCTTAATTATTATATTCATAAGACCCCGGAGGGGCAAAATGATAATCATACAAGGTCAGGGGTTCGACGATTTTCTTCCCCAAATTCAAGACAACTAATTTAGTAGAGGCAGCCCCAATCCTACTCCCCTTGCCATCAGTCTTCATGGTTGTGCTCTTCTTCTTCTTTGATGGTGACGAATCTACTGACGGAATCTTCATCTCGGGCTTGGCAGGCTGAAGACTCTGAACAGGGGCTTGTGCTGATGCATTCTGAATTTGGTTTAGTACCTTCTTGTGCTTGCTCCAAGTCATACTCCATCCATCTATACTAGTATATGGGTCAATCGGAGAGACTGACTCAGTTGAAAGCAAATTTATAGAACCTTTTTTAGGTTCTTTTAATTATTCTTTTGGGATTGTTATATTCCCTTCTTTAAGGTTCCTCTCAAGCCAATCCTTGAAAACAAAACATTTCTCTATAGTGTGTTCAAGTAACCTGTGATATGGGCAATAGTTTGGTTGATCCTTCTTATCGACCTCTTTGGGTTTCTTTGGATTTTGTAATCTGAACTCAGGCTACTTTATCAGACTTCCAAACATTTTGGGTATTGCTTCATCTTTGAAGGAATACACCACTTTTCTACATTCTGTAATGGAAATTTTCTTATTCTTTGTTCGGTATGAACCTCTTTGATGCGGTTGCTGGCTAGGCTGGTCATACTGTTGTGTTTGTTTTTTAGCATGCTCGGGTGACAAATGGCGATAATTCTTTGCATGTTTCTTCATTGGTTGTTTTCCTTTATCGACTGTTGCCACAGTTCCTAACTTCTTTTCAAATAATCTGACCATCCTGGACTTCTCAGCCTTCTCATGAGAATCCATATGTTTGACCTCTTCTTCTTGAAGATTGCTTGCTTTGTTGAGTAGCTTCTCGAAGGATTTAATGGTGAGTCCCATGAGAATGAAAGCTATCGACGCATGAATGCTTTTGAGTAAGAGCTCAATCGCATGATGTTCCTATAGTTGAGGTTCACATTTCATGCTATGGCTTCTCCACATCAAAATATAGTCCACTAAAATCTCATTGGACTTCTTCTTCTCTACTACGAGATCTCCAATAGACACATGATGATGTGCTGCGACAAATATCTTCACAAACAATTGTTCTAATTTGGTGAATGTCTTCACTTATCCATTGCGTAATTCGACATACCAATCAACAGTGATCCCTGACAGGCAGCTGACAAACTGTCGGAAGAGCAAATCTTCGTTACCTTCAATATTGTTGCAACTAGCTTGAAAATGTGCTATATGTTTGTCAGCGCTATTTTTTGTTGGAGTTGCCCGTAAGAAGCTGTCGATCACCGGAATCAAAATCTCGTTGCCCGCTTCGAAAGAACATTTTAATTTACATAGATATTTAGTTTTAGAAAAATATGAGATCAAACTGACCCCATATTTTTCATAGTTTAAATGAAAGAGTGATTTACCTCAAATCCTATATCTATCCCAAAATATAAAAGGGTGAGTCTTGATCAAATAAGCTAAGGAATATATGACATCCATTTGGTCTGCGAAACCATTTTATTTGCCGACAAGTTCCCCTATTTAATCTAAATAGTTAAATAAGGTTTATATTAAGCTGGGTTCGGACATGCTTCCTATAAGGGCAAGCCCCTATAGTTAATTACATCTTAGATGACCAAAGTCACCTAAGAAGACTCTTGATAAAAAAAAAATATTATCTTCAAGGAGTTTCAAAGGGTAGGACTTTTCAATGAGATCGGACGTAGAGGTGTGAAAGGGGATTGGTCCAAATTTGGAACATTTTGTTGTAGAGTCCAAATGAGGAAGAACTAGGGGATGTCATGGATCCAAAGGAGAACCTCGGTGACTTCTCAAGCTATCCTAATGTTTGGCTTCAGTTTGGAGGAGAACTGTTTAAGTGTTTCATCCTGCCAATTTCATTGGTTAGGGCTTACATTTCTTGTGAAACTATCACACAAATAGCTTGGAAGATGTGAGGGTTTAGGTCATGACATACGACAACCTCAGAATCCTAAGACGAGTTAGGGCTTATATTGTATAGAAGGGTTATACAAAGGCACAAAGATAAGGTGAGGATTTACGTTGCATAAGCAAGCAACCTTGAAGTCCTATGACTTTGTTGCTTATATCTAAGAAAGGAAGATTGGTTTAGCTGGGGAAGACAAGTTTTGCTGTTGAGGATGGTCGTGCTGCCCACCATGCTAGCTCCAAGCTCCTCGCTGTGACAAGTTTGAGTTTTCTAGTGTGTCAAGTTATAATTTCAAATCAAGTGACCGTATGGTTTATGTCCTTTAAATTTTATTGGGGCATGTTAAAGTTGATAGAGGGACACCGGATAGGATCATATGGTTCCCTCATTCTGACACCACTATTTTCTATTGGATTCACTTAGTCCAAATGAATGTACTAAACTCAACTTAATGAGTTTCATAATTTCATTTAGACCGTGGGAAGCCTCGTTAGCAACCGTAGGTTACTCATCTAGAATTCCCAATCATCCAATACAGATGTCTTAATTTAGTTGAAGTTGTAGTTTTGTGTGATGTTAGTCATTAAATTTTGAGTTGTTTTATATTTTTAATGTTGTGGAGATGAATTTTATCTTGATTGATTTTAAATTTAATTTTGGTTTTGGTTTTGATTTTGGTTTTGGTGGCTATCCTGATAGTTTTAGTTTTCATGCAGGGTGGCGTCTTTGTTTAGCATTCAAGTTTGCAGGTATAAAAGGATAGTATGAAAATACAAGAAAGACAATGCTGAAAATTTGTAAAAACGTACCGTGCGAGTCTTCTCGTTCCACCTCCTGAAACTTAAAAGGCATGTTAAGGCAGTTTATATGAAATAAATAAGTAAAATTTTAACAACCTACCTAACCCTAGTTGATATCCTGGTGGGTACCTAGAAGTTTAAGGATGATGTTGCCAAGAAAAATAAACTAAGTTTAGTAGATCTCCGAGGTATCCAATAGATCTAGAGAATGCAGCAGGTCTGTGTTACTCTCTCGCCGCCTGGTGGAAAATCCTGAGTCCTTTTAAACTCATTATGTTGCTTAAGAATTCATCCTATAAATACCCTTAGTGCTTAGTGAGCATTGATGTATCAATTATCTGTAAGAGTAAGGTAATTATCATTCGTAATTTAATTTTGAATATTATCTCGGTGAAGACCCTTAAAGAGGCAAGTTAGTGTCATTGGAACAGTTAGCCAAATTTTGGTCCTAATTGGGCTTCTAGTGTTTGAAAGATGTCTTAATTTTAATTGGGTTTGTTTTTCTAATCCTCATTTAATCAATTTTGATTTAGCCTAAGTCACTACTAAGTCCTTAAGACCTAGGTAAGTGTCTTCATTAGTTTTGAAAAGATTAAGCTTTAGGTGGTCATGATTCATGATTTGAATTTTATTTTAATATCAAAATAGCGGTATTAAATTTATTAATTATTGACTTCAAAAGTCATACCCCTAAGTCTTGGGTTCATTTTATTTTAATAAACTTCCAAATTCTAATGATTTTTAGAAATTTATTAAAAAGTGAGGTTGATTTCTACCAATTAACCCCTTATGTTTCAAACATCCAAATTAAGATCAGAGGTTGCCCATTTTCCTCCTTGAATTAAGCCTAAATGATAATTTAAGCTAAATTTTCAAAATTACACATTTGACCTTAAGGTTCTAACACTTCATAATTTGTCAAATTCAAATTAAATGACTTTGAGGTTTTTATCCTACCTCATTCATGGGTCAATTAAGACATCAGAGGAGAAAATGTGATTTTTGAAAATTTAATTTCATTTCTATAATTATTTTCACGCAAAAATAGGATTTTTCAAAGAAAAATCCTAACTTTACCAAGGTAAATCCTAATCATTTGAAACTTTTATTGGAGATAGAACTAGAAAAAAGAAGTCTTTGGACCAAATTTCATGATTTTTGGAGTTTTATTTAAATATTGAGAATTATTTTAAGTTCGGAGGTATTTATTAAATATAAAATATTATAAACAGAAAAAATTAAGTTTTGTATTTTTTGAAAATCTTCCCAAGATCAGAGATATTCGAGGAGAAAATTTTATATATTTTTAGATTTATTTGATTTATTAGAATAATTTTTAGTGAAAACCCATTTTTAGCCTTAAAAAATTATTTTTAAGCTTTAAAATTCAGTATATTTTCTTAGAAAATCAGGAAAAATATTCTAATTATTTCTAAGTGCTTAGAAAGCAATTTAGAACATTTTCATGTATTTTATTATTTTTGTGATTTTTTATGGATTTTTAATTACTTAAATATTTAAAATAGGTTAGAAATCAAGTTTTAATTTTAGACTCCACTTTTTTTTTAGAAAATACTCCTAATGTTAGAGAACTCAAAAAATAGTTTTTATAAATGTTTGAGTTATATTTTCATTTTTAAAAATCATTTAAAAGATAAAAATGTAACTTATCTTTAAAAATCAACTTAAGTTACCAAATGTACTCAAAATACTTTGTAATTTCTATGGAGAGTTCTTTGGATCCTAAATAACAGTGGAGATAAAAAATCAAGTCGTTTTGTTGTTTGTATTTTTAAGTATTAATTATCTTGGTGATTTAGGGTTTATGAAGATTAGGTTTATTTTGAATGACTAAGCTCATGATAAATTTTCCGAAAGGTTCCCTAGTCATCATAAACCTTACAAAATTTTCTTGGATTTTTTTAAGCAACATGCTAATTTCCATGATTATTTTAAGCAAATAATTCACATAAACTTGAAAAATATGATTCTCTGTCTAGGGACCTCCTATGACTTTGGGAAAATCAGGGAATATTCTCTAAGATAGAGGCAACAACATGCTAAAATTTCAAGCCATATGAACATTACGACATGCACGGAGAATCAAAACATACAAATTAGTGTTTAATTAATTAAAAATAAAATATGCATCACATGGGCTTAAAATTAATTCCACATTGTTTTCCTCTGTTCACTGAGTAAGAGGGTATTTTTATTTTATTTTTTGTAATTTTTGTACACCAAGATATGAAGTTTTAATGCTAGGGATAATTTTTTGATTTTTTAAATCCTCATTTATCAATTTAGATGTGCGTCGCCACATCAACCTACGACGGCTCCGAAGCTCCATGCGGCGCGCTCCTACTCAACGCCGCCATCCACCACAGTGCTCACTTGGACCGCGATTTATGTTCTGAAGCGTTGTCCGGTTTGATCTTGACCGTCCATCTGATACACGTCCGATCGAACGACTCCCCGTCATCATCCCTGATAGCCTAGCCCGAGAACCGTCCATCTTCTAGCCTTAAGATCTCTCTCATTTATTATCCAAATTAGATGATTTTTTTTAAATGCTCACCAAGACTAGAAAATCACATCCATAAAGTTATGATGCCATGAAATCAACTCAAAGCAAATGGAGAGTTCGAATAGGCTCAGGAGGAAGAGAAGTTTTAAACCTTTTCTCTGAGAAGTGAAGATTTGATCTGAGAGCCTTGGCAAGTTTGTCGTGATCTAAAGAGACTATGGATTGAGTCTCTGGTCTTGGTGTAAGGCCTAGGTATGATTTTGATCGTGGTCAGATTTGGGTGTTGGTCTAGAGCTATGGTAGAGGCTCTGTGAGAGGGGAATTTGATTGGGCTTAAGCTTCTTTCATTGTTATGAAGGTGTGGGTGAAGTTAATTTGAGTTTGGTGGACTGTGGAGATGTATTGGGCTCTGTCCTGGTTTCCGACAAGATTTTGAGCTAAAAATTGAACTTCGACAGCAGAAATTGGTGAGGGAAAACAGTTAGACTGCAATGAGGGGATCTTAGGGAAGCTCTGTGGTCAATTTGGAGAGGTCTCTCTAAGAAATTTTTAGCACCTCTTCCCATGACCGTGGGAGGTGCTTTTATAAAAATGGCAAAGGGGTGGCTGTCACGGCCAATTAGGGGTGCACTGTGCTACATAGGTGGAGAGCAGAGGAGCTCTACAATTCAATTTGGCTGAGCTGGCCTATTTGATTTGGGTGAAGTTCCATGGGGTGGCTCTCTGTTTTGAGCTTCTCTGGCAACTAGGTCGGTCGGCCATGGCAGGGGGAGGTGGCTAGGTGCTCCGGGCATCCAGGGGAATCTGTTAAAGCAACTTAATGTGTTTAGGCTTTATTTTGGCAAAAATATCCTTAGCTTAAACAAATATGGCTTGAAATCTCTTAATTTCGGGGTCCTTTGGTACATGACTTAGTTTAGGTGGTTTTAAGAGGTTTAGGCTGGACACTAGGGTCTAACTAATGGCTGTGGAGTCATTAATTTGGAGACTTTGGGGTAGTTAGGCCATCTTTAGTGCATGGGTTCAATGTGGGTTCAAGTGACCAAAGCTTGGGTTTGGGCTAGGCTAGCCATGTCAATTGGCCAAATTGGTTGATTAACATTGTGTAGATGATTGTTATGAAGATTTTTGGTGAAGGGTTGAAGTGATTGTGAGTTCAATTGGTACGTCAATTTGAGGGATTTTTGAAATTTGGCCAAATTGGGCATGTTGGGTTAGACATGCGTCTAGGTTAGGCTAGCCTTTGGCTAAGTGCAAATTGAATGGTCCACATGATCAAGGGAGATGTTGTGAAGATTTTTGATGAAGGGATAGAGTGGGAATTTTGGGGGTAAGGCCATCAATTTGAGGAGATTTTGAGACATGGTCAATTTTGGGTAAATTTGGGACATTTGGACTTAAGTTGAACATCAAATGAAATTGGGGCCTCACCAAGGCCAATTAAAGGTTAAGTTTGATGAATGTGGATGTTATGGAGATTTTTCAGCACAGATTATGGCCAATTGAGTGGACTATGGGTTCAATTTGGTGGAACCAAGTCATAGGGCTAAAATTGAGTTTTTGGTTAGGCTCAAAATTGAGTTCGAATCATGGATCAGTTGAACTTGGATATGATATATATTGGTCACATCAAGGGTGAATTTGAGTTTAAAATTGAAATTGGGGTGAATTGAGACCAATTGGATAGACGTTTGAGGTAATTTGGGGAATATATGGGCCTTTAAAGGGTATTTTGTGGGTTTTGATCAAAGATGGTCAAATTGGCCAAATGGGGTCATGTGATAGTTGAGAAAAATGAAATTGGGAATATTTGAGAGATTTTCATAAATTTTGAGATTTTTGGAATTTTTTCAATTTTGGGGTAAAAAAGGGTATTTGGTAATTTGGGGGAATTTAGGGAAAAATGCTGGGTTGGGTATCTTGGTAGAGTTGGAGTGCCAACCACCATCAATAAGCCATGGACCAATGGAAACCCCATTTTGGGTCCTCTATGTAATGGTCTTAGTCAAACCCAAGCCTAGGGCTAATGGGTTTAGGGGACCACCTACATGAGTCTCCCAAAAGTATCAAGGGATCAAAGCCTAGATGTTTAAGTTTAGGATAGAAAGGATAAGTTGGGTATCTTGGTAGAGTTGGAGTGCCAACCACCATAAATAAGCCATGGACCAATGGAAATCCCATTTTGGGTCCTCTATGTAGTGATCTTAGCCAAACCCTAGCCTAGGGCTAATGGGTTTAGGGGACCACCTACATGAGTCTCCCAAAAGTATCAAGGGATCAAAGCCTAGATGTTTAAGTTTAGGATAGTAGGTGATTGTGAGTACAAGTTGTACCTTAAGCCCTAGACCAACACTCATGGTCAACCCTAAGGTTGAGCAGTCCTAAGGGTAACTCATCTTGAGGTTTTCATAAATTTTGGAATCCTCACCATTAGTAATTATATACTGCTAAGTGCTAGAGGTTAGAACAAATATGTGGAACTTTAAGCTGAGTAAAGAGGAGTATATAATTACTAATGGTGAGGATTCCTTGTCTAGTTTTCTAAGAATAGTCAATAGGAAAGTCCTATGGCTAGATCTTAGGCTACTAAAGAGAAAAACACTAAACCTCAACCAAAAGTGAGGTCTACTAATGGACCCCCAATAGGTGTGGTGTGTTGGGCAAGCACAACGCGCCTATTGGCATTGACCGATGAGATCAACAAAAACAAATACAAACTCCAGAGTCAACAGACCTGGAAGTATGTGTAGAGTTGTGCGCGTGATTTGTTTCTGCTAGGGAATTAGCAATGATTATTTAATTGAAATTAAGGAGTAAGGATTCTCGCTGGGGATCAGAAAGTGAATTTTGAGTTATGAAGTTTCAGGTATTTCTAAAAGATGGGAGTCAGTATATAAGTGCTGATCCTGAGGTGGGAATTGAAATTTGGGTATCAGTATCAAAATAAGAATCGAATGCCATAATCCATTTAAGGTTGTCTTGAAACTGATTTCAAAAGATGAGAATAGGATTGTGTGAGAGAACCGTATCAAGATGAAAAACACAGAGGGTTACATTTGGCTCCAAAGGATAATAAGAGTGTAGAAGAGGACGACCGTTAAGGAAATGTCTTCAGAAAGAAAGGACTGTACCAGTTTGAGTTACCACTGGGGAGTTATATTGGATCTGACATGTGATAGGGAGAATATATATGTCACGTTAGGAAGGAAAGTGCTAGGACTCACATCCAACCCAAGAGCTAACAAGAAAGTTTGTGCGTCACATTACGAAGGAAAGCACTATGACTCACATTCAACCCAAGTTGTGACAAGGAAATATATGTGTTACATTGACAAGGAAAGCACCAGGACTCACATACAACTCAAGAGGTAACGAGAAAATATTTGCGTCACATTAGGAAAGAAAGCACCAGGACTCACATCCATCCTAAACGATGACAAAGAAATATGTGTGTTACATTGAGAAGGAAAGCACTAGTACTCACATCCAACTTAAGACGTAACAAGAAAATATATGCGTCACGTTAGGAAGCAAAGCACCAGGACTCACATCCAACTCAAAAAAAATATATGTGTCATGTTAGGAAGGAAAGCACCAGGACTCACATCCAACCCAAACATAGACAAGAAAATTTGTGTTACATTGAGAAGGAAAGCACCAGGACTCACATCCAACTCAAGTGGTAACAAGAAAATATATGCATCACATTAGGAAGGAAAGCACCAGGACTCACATCCAACCCAAACGGTGACAAGAAAATATTTGTGTTACATTGAGAGGGAAAGCACCAAGACTCACATCCAACTAAAGAGGTAACGAGAAAATATATGTGTCATGTTAGGAAGGAAAGCACTAGGACTCACATCCAACCCAAATAGTGACAAGAAAATATGTGTGTTACATTGAGAATGTAAGCACCAGGACTCACATCTAACTCAAAAGGTAACAAGAAAATATATGTGTCACGTTAGGAAGGAAAGTACTAGGACTCACATCTAACCCAAATAGTGACAATAAAATATGTGTGCTACATTGAGAAGGAAAGCACCAGGACTCCCATCCAACTCAAGAGGTAATGATAAAATATATGCATCACATTAGGAAGGAAAGCACCAGGACTCACATTCAACCCAAACGGTGACAAGAAAATATACGCATCGCGTTAGGAAAGAAAGCACCAGGATTCACATCCAACCCAAACGGTGACAAGAAAATATGTGTGTTAC
The DNA here is from genome assembly GCA_003013225.1 of Phalaenopsis aphrodite. Lineage (NCBI taxonomy): Eukaryota > Viridiplantae > Streptophyta > Magnoliopsida > Asparagales > Orchidaceae > Phalaenopsis > Phalaenopsis aphrodite. The sequence continues at coordinate 84,407 of NEWO01001026.1, read as the reverse complement.
ATTAAGAATGAAAGCAATAGAACTCACATCCAACTCAAGAGGTAACGAGAAAAAATATGTTTCACGATAGGAAGGAAAGCCCAAGGACTCACATCCAACACAAACGGTGACAAGAAAATATGTGTGCTACATTGAGAAGGAAAGCACCAGGACTCACTTCCAGCTCAAGATGTAACAAGAAAATTAATGTGTTTCACGTTAGGAAGGAAAGCACCAGGACTCACATCCAACCCAAGCGGTGACAAGAGAATATATGTGTTACATTGAGAAGGAAAGCACTAGGACTCATATCCAACTCAAGAGATAACAAAAAAATATATGTGTCACGTTAGGAAGGATAGTGCTAGGACTCACATCCAACCCAAGCGGTGACAAGAGAATATATGTGCTACATTGAGAAGAAAAGAACTATGACTCATATCCAACTCAAGAGGTAACAAGAAAATATATGTGCGTCACATTAGGAAGGAAAATGTTAAGAACCCAAGTGGTGACAAGAGAATATATGTGCTACATTGAGAAGGAAAGCACTAGGACTCATATCCAACTCAAGAGGTAACAAGAAAATATATGTGCATCACATTAGGAAGGAAAATGCTAGGAACC
>NEWO01001026.1:69117-83526 GCA_003013225.1 Phalaenopsis aphrodite | reverse complement strand
AAAGCACTAGGACTCATATCCAACTCAAGAGGTAAAAAGAAAATATATGTGTGTCACGTTAGAAAGAGAAGTGCTAGGACTCACATCCAACCCTAGCGGTGACAAGAGAATATATGTGCTACATTTAGAAGGAAAGCACTAGGACTCATATCTAACTCAAGAGGTAATAAGAAAATATTTGTGTGTTACGTTAGGAAGGAAAGCGCTAGGCGCACATCCAACCCAAGTGGTGACAAGAGAATATATGTGCTACATTGAGAAGGAAAGCAATATGACTCATATTCAACTCAAGAGGTAACAAGAAAATATGTGTGCATCATGTTAGGAAGGAAAGCGCTAGTACTCACTTCCAACCCAAGTAGCGACAAGAGAATACATGTGTTACATTGAGAAGGAAAGCACTAGGACTCATATCCAACTCAAGAGGTAACAAGAAATTATGTGTCCTTATGCAGAAAATATGCAGATTCATACATGTGAATTTATGGGTAATATGTGAATAGAATATAAAAATATGTGAAGGAATCAGAATTTAAGTACTGATCCGAAAATGAGAATTGAATTTTAGTTATCATTTTTTAAAAGAGAGTCAGAAGTTAGGGATTGACATCAAAGATTAAGGATAGGATATCATGTTCCATTAAAGGGGGTCTTATACCAATTTTGAATATGGGGAGTTAAAATTTGGGTACTGACTCTAAGAGTCATATGAAAACAGTGTAGAGAGTTTGTGATGTCGAATTTGCACAAATGTGTCATGTGAAAAGGTTGATTTTGTTGAAGAAGATTTGTAGAGTATTGTGGGATTTTGTGCAGAATGTGAAATTCTGCGGAGATGTGAAGAGAGTTAATCCAGAAAAATATGGTTGTGCTGCATGCACAAAGAGTAAGAAACTCTGAAAATGAGAGAATCCACTCAACAAATTCATTTTCTTTCTTGTTGTTTTTATCACATTTAATTTTTCAATATATGTCTTTAAAAATTTAATTTAAGTTGGTTGAATTTCAAAAAAAATTGTTTTGTTGTTGTTTATAAAAAAAATATTTAAATTTATTTATTGTTAAAGGTTTGTTGTTTCATTCTTTGTTCATTGAAATTCTGAACCAACGTGTGGTTCGTGGCTTCCATCCATCGCATAAAAGGACAACTGACAAAAAGGCACATTTCTGAGAGAAATTTCTATTAATTTGCTTCAATAAAGATGTCATAGATCAAACATAGGCTAATGCCTAAAAATGTACAATATATAGTCTATGTTGAAATACATCCAGAACATCTCATGCCCTGAATACATTGTAGGCTGAGTATGTCAGATACATATCATGTTGAAATAAATAAAGAAAGTAAACCCTCTGACCATCTGTATAAGGTATAAGCCATGCTCCAGGATAAGAGTTCCCTTTGCATGTACTTATATGTACAACCCTCTCATAGCCGGTAAGGCAGTAGCTCTTCCAGTTCTAGGTCTAGCTAAAATCCATATGGTATTTTGTTGTTGTCCATCCTATGAAAGGTCACGGACATCCTACGGTGTCGTACCCTTTGAATGTAATGGTTGGCAACATCTGCCCCATTTCCTTTCAGAACCAAAATTGAACTAACTGGTAGTAGAATCTATACAGTTCCTCTGAACTCGCCACGGCCTACAATGTCAATCTCTTTCCCAAATAATATATTGCTCTTGCTTAGAAATGAGACCGTGCAGAAGGGTCTTACAAAATCATGATGATCAACGTGAGGAGGTATGCAGTCTCCCTTGTCATATATGTTGATGATGCAGCTATTTGGGATGCAGGTAGCTGGTAGTATATTCCATCTGACCATCTTTTTGATCATCCACTTTATTATAGGAGGTAGTGGATCTACCTGGTCATGTCTAAGGATCCCTGGTGGATTTCCATGTCTGTCGTTAGTGAAATTATAACAGCAGCCGCACTGAATGGTGATTCTCCCTTTTCCTCTCGTTCATTTCTTCAGTTCAGAGTATGTTCTTTCCATGAGAAGGTCTGCCCGACCTCTATCCCTCAAATCAAAGATGCAGTCAAGAATGTTTTGTTCATCACTCTAGAAGAAATCCCTGGTATACAGCTCCAGGCCTTCTAGTATGTTGACGATTCTTCCTTGGACTTCTTCGTAAAATTCAAATTCTTTTTTATTTACTTTGCTTATTTTATAGTACTCCATCGTACTAGGAGTCGGTAGCTGTCGCAGGCGTTCCTCCCTCTGAATATCAGCAGGAACCCAAACTGACGCTGGCTGATCTGGAACACGAGACTCGACATCTAGCGGGATATACGACCCTGGGCACCATGATATATATTGATCTGTCCCAAATGGGATGTATGGCTCATCCATCATAAAATCTGAAGTCTGAGAACCATTGTTGTTGGAGGTATACTCTTCCAATGTACTAAAGCATTGTAAATGTAGAACATTGCAGTCCGGGCTTTCTAGAAATGCTCATATGGCTGATGTCCCTACAGGTATCTCAGCGTTGCACGTCGGGCCACCCTTGCAAACAACATTTAAAGTTGAAGGTGTCACTGGCTCTGTTACAAATGCCGGTTCTTCATCTGTGGTGGGTAGGCTGGCAAAAGTTTCTTTCATGTCTAGATCATAAATATGCTCCTCAGGAATAGGGGTAAGTAAGTTATTCATTTCTCTTTGATGTATTCGTTCTTCTCGTAGAAAAGCCCTCTATTTCTTATGGATGGCATTTCTGCATTGTGTCCTGCGAAGAGAAGCATCTAGCAGTTTTTTGTTATTGGCGGCTACTAAGCCTCCAGTTGGTGTAGCTACCATGGAGGGCAGACGGCTTGGCCCTTCCATCAGATCTTGCTCTATTATCACGTTTTTGCTTTTGTGTGATGCATTATCTTTATTGGCACCCTCAGCAGTGAAGACAATCCCTCTTTCTCTTTGCAACTAACTACATTCATGAGAGGACCTTTGTTGTCCATGTCAACCTGGTTAAAGTCAAAGTTGAAGTCTATGGTAACCCCTTGTGGCGCCATCTCCTCATTTAGTGCGAGGGTCGAGCCATCCTTGAAAACAAAGATCAACCTCTGTCCCGAAATTTTTCTACAGACGACAGAAAAAATGTCAGTGAGCCAAAACTTGACATGAACAAGAACAAAACAAATTATTTATTGAAGTCAATTTTATCTTATTTTAGTGAAACAAATTCTTTACTTATATGTAAATTTTGTTTAAATTTTTGTGGAACATTATACTAAAAAATTGGAAGGAAAAAAATTGAAGTTTAAATATTTTTCTCAAAATTTTCATTATATTGAGGTTAATTGCAAAATTTGGACCCGGCCATACACATTTGACATAGATAACCCTAAAACAATCAAAGTTTCAAAATTTTAAAGCAAGTAGAGGCAAGCGACAACAAGTTGCATAATAGGTTTTGGTATATCATCCATTTTTTGGTAACATGGATCTTTCACCATGGAAGTCCACGAACTGGTAGGCTCCTCCTATGTAGACCTTTTCAATGACAAATGGTCCCTCCCATGTTGGCTCAAATTTTCTATCTATTTTGCAGTGTGCAATAATAGGCCTTTTATTCACAAGTACAAGGTCATCAACTTTGAATGTCCTTGGGCGGACCAAGTTGTCATGGGTGTGTACCATCTTTGTCTTGTAAAGCTCCAAATGTTCTTGTGATTCCAGTCATTTTCCCTCAATATTTTCTAGTTCTTCAAGTCTGAGTTTTGCATTTTCTCTTATTGTGAGTTGGTTGGCCACTACAACTCTTAGAGACAGTGTCTGGATTTGTAGTGGTACACTAAGTGGGAGTCCTGAAAGTCATCTATAGGCCCACAAGGCTTCTAATAATTTGTTCTGCCAATCCATTTTATTTTCATCAAGTATTTTCTTCAAAATTTGTACCATTTTCTTGTTGAAGGCTTCAACTAGACCATTTGCTATGTAATAGTAAATCGTAGAGTATCTCCAATCTATCCCATGTCTTTTGACAAAATTGTTGATCTTCGTGCTTCTGAAAGCTGTCCCATTATTAGAAATTATTCTTCGTGGTACTTCGAAATGGTAGACAATTTGGCTTTTGAAAAATTGAAGGACGTACTGTGTAGTAACCTCAAGTAACGGTACTGCCTCTACCCATTTGGAGAAGTAATCTGTAGAGGCAAGTATAAACCTGTGTCCTTTGGAAGATGGAGGGTCTATCAGACATATTATGTCTGTGCCCCAACACTTGAACGACCATGAGGCAACAATTGGGTGTAGCACATTTAGAGGCTGGTGTAAGACCACCTCATGCTCTTGGCATTGGTGTCATTTTCTAGTTGTATCCATGTTGTTGGACATCATTGTTGACCAATAATACTCGAGTCTTTTGATCTTCATTTTCATTTTCGGCCCTGACTGGTGAGCGCCACACAATCTGACATGTACTTCTTTGATAATATTTTGTGCTTCGGTTCTGTTCAAACACCTAGCCACATTTGGTTGAATTATCTTCTGTAGAAAAATTTTCTCACCAGGGCATAAGACATGGCCCTTCTTGTGATATGGTGTGCTTCAGACTTATCTTATGGCAGCTTTCCAGTATGGAAATATTCTATTAATGACTTGCGCCAATCTTCATTGATGTCTGCAACTGTATTTATTGATTCTTCTTTTCTAAGTTTGTGTAGAGTTTTGAGATCGAGATGAGACAAGACTTATTTCCCTTGCATTGTGATTTCAATGGAATCCTCCGGGGGACATGCCATTTCCTTAGCAAGTTTTGCTAGAGCGTCAGCATAGAAATTATCTCCCCTAAAAATTCAGTAGAAAGTCACATCAGTGATCTGCTCTAGGAGCTTCATCGTGTACTGATGGTATTCTGCTAACCTTGGTTTAAGAATCCTATATTGTCCGACGACTTCCTGGATGACGAGTTGTGAGTCGCCACAGATGGAAATGTTTGTTATATCCATTAAGATTGTCATTCCCAATCCAGTGATTAAAGCTTCATATTCTGCTTCATTTTTGGTGCACGGCTCTGTCAGGTGGTATGAGAACCTCAACATACCCTTATCTGACGCGATAAAGATCAAACCAATCACTACTTTGCCTAGCATAACTGTGCCTGATCCTTTGTCTTTTCTGGCTGACAAAGCACCATCGAAATACATCTCCCAGCGTTGCGCACTGGAAAATTCCATTTGTAATATTTGCTCGTCTGGTAACTCATCGTTGAGAGAGGACCCAGCTGGAAGTGGGTGTGCAATGAGAAAAGCTGTTAGTATCTATCCCTTAATAGCACGGAGGGGAACAAAAGTTATATCAAATTGTAATAAGATCATTGACCAGCTTGCTAGACATCTGGAGAGTGTTGGTTGGGTCATCAAATATTGCAATGGATTAACTGTCAAGATCAGGGTAATCTTATGAGAAAGCATGTAATGTCTAAGCTGTTGTGCAGTGAAAATCAATGTCAGTCAATGCTTCTTAATAGGTGGATACCTTATCTCCGTCGGTTTTAGGCGACGACTCAAGTAGTAGACTGCATTTTCTTTACCCTCATCATTGATTTGGGCTAAGAGGGCTCCAAGAGAGTCATCTAAAGCCGCGGTATAAAGTATCAACAGTTTCCTTGGGATAGGGGCTGCCAAGATAAGAGGTGTCATTAAATATTGTTTAACGTCCTCGAAAGCCCACTGGAATTTCTCTTTTAAAACAAATTTGGCATCCCTTTTAATTAATGCCAAGAAAGGCTGACACCTACCTGAGAGATTAGAAATAAAGCATCTCAGATATGCCAACTTCCCCTGGAAGGAATGTAGCTATTTCACGGTTTTAGAAGGAGGCATTTTCACGATAGTTTTAATCTTATCTGGGTCGATCTCGATTCCCTGATGACGAACAACAAATCCTAGAAATTTCCCGAAAGTAACGCCGAAGGCGCACTTTAAAAGATTCATTTTAAGGTCACATCATCGTAACCGTTCAAACATGATCCTCAAATCATTTAAATGGTCTATTTTACATTTACTTTTAATGACCAAATCATCCACGTAGCATTCTACTTAGTTATGAATGAGGTCATAAAAAACCTTCGTCATTGCGTGTTGATATGTTGCTCCAGCGTTCTTTAGGCCGAACGACATCACTGTGTAGCAGAAAATTTCGATCGGTGTTCTGAAGGCTATAATAGCTGCATCCTTGAGAACCATCTTGATTTGGTTGTATCCCAAATATCCGTCCAATAGGAGAAAATTTCATTTGTTGAAGCGATATCCATCATCACCTCTGGTATGAGTAGTGGAAATTCGTCTTTTGGACACGCGTTGTTCAAATCTCTAAAGTCGACACAAACACGGATCTGTCCATTTTTCTTTTAATAGGTACAATGTTAGCTAGCCATGTGGGGTATTGTTCTTCTTTTACAAAGTTGGCTTCTATTAATTTCTTCACCACGAGGATGACTTGTTGTTCTATTTCAAGGCGCATTCTCTTGGGAGCTTATTTTACTGGTTTTATATTCTTTTCCACCCCAAGTTTATGGACGGTAGCCTCTGCTGACAGTCCTGACATTTTATCGTAGCTCCATGCGAAGTAATCTCTGAATTATGTTAATAGTTTGATCAATTATATAGATTCTTCATCATTGAGTAGAGAACTTATAAATGTAGGTCGGTGTTGTGCTTCAGTCCCGAGGTTAATCTCTCTCAATTCATCAACAGTAGATTTAATTTCGTCCTCAAATTCTGAGAGAGCATCTTTTATTGGTTGATCATTATATTCATCCTCTATATTGAGGCAATCCTCCTCTGACTCATCAGTAACAACCATGCAAAAATCAGAATCATCAACTGATCCGACTGTACCAAATATGAGATCCTTATTTGAATTTGGAGTTCGACTTTTCCCATTCCATAATTTATCTTTTGGCATTTGTTTTGGTAAGTGTCCCAGTTGAATTAACTTTTGAACAGAAGGCGAGAAGTAACCAAAAGGCAATTCCATTAATTCATTAGGATCATCATCCAAATTTACATGTTTTTCAAGCTCAGTAGAGGTAGAACCACGATAAAATTTTATAAACTTTGAACCAACACTACGGACTTCCTTGACCTCTAAACTCTTGACCTTTTGAGAGAGAATCAGAGTAAGGGTCATAGCCTTCACATAGTGGTTTATTCGATCATAGATTGTTTCATATACATTTTTCTCTGTATCTTCTAGGGTTATCTCGTACTGAGGTATCTTCCATCTTGTCTTCATTATCTCATCTTCAAAACTATCTTCATCACCAACATTGATGGTTGGCCTGGTCCGTTCAACAATTAAATTTATCCTTCCTCATCCACGTCCCTGGCCTCTACCTCGGGTGCGCGAACTAAAAAAACCTTCACCAACTTATTGTATGGGAGTGGTGGAAGATCAATGAAGTGGAGTTGAATGGCCTCCTTTTTGTAATTCTTTTAAATCTTCATCTTTTTTTGTGATAACTTCACGGCAGAAGACATTCCTCTTTGGAAGCGCGTAGTAGGCAGCATCTTTATGGATACCAACTTCATGCAATGAAAATGGTTGTAGGTCTCTTTTGATGCAATTTTCTTGACCATCTTTGCGGTATTTCATGCACTGGTGTAGAGATGATGGAACCATATTGTGCTCATGAATCCATGGTTGACCCAGTAGAGCGTTAAAAGAGGTCTCAACGTCGATGATATGAAATTTAACAGTTTTCATGAGTTCTCCAACCTTCATAAGTAATGTAATTGATCTAAGGGCCCTTTCTCCCTTTTGGTTAAATCCTCTTAACATCATTTTATCGGTCGTATTCTCTTGAGCTTCAATATCCAAATAGGCCAATGTTCGTAGGCTCATCAAGTTAAGAGATACTCCAGGATCTACTAAAACTTTGGACCACACAAATGTGTCGATATTGACGGAGATGTAGAGTGGACAATTGTGGTCGGCGGTACCGAGCAGCAAGTCTTAGTCTGTGAAGCTTACCCCAGGCTATTCTTTCAACAAACAAACTTGATCTCAGGATGTGCTGGACAACTGAGCTAAGCAAATTTCTAGGTGAAGCAAAGTTGTAACTAGAGACTCTCTCATCTCATTTGACAGGATCAGAGTGTCGTAGATGCATAGTCGGGCCGACAACTTCCTAAGATGAGCTAGCACATTCTAGTCTACTTTGTATGATCCTTTGATTTTGTCTTGATTATGTGGTTCTTCCACTGGTGGAGGTAGGGGTATATCTTCTTGTGTCATTAGCTGCTTTCTCTTATCTGTTGGAGTTGTTCTTGGTGTTAACACTTTTCCGCTCCTTAAGTTAACTTCTGTGATCTATTCTTCTTGAGATATCATTGTTGAATCTTCTGGTGTCTCCTCCTCTTCATCAGAAAGATCTAAGTTGATTGTAAGTGGTGTACCGTGATGCTCGAGAATTAGCTTTTCGTTAACAGTGCTTTCGTAAGCAGTGTCATTGATGTCTTCTTTGGACTTGACAACAAGTTCATCAGACTCAGGTACACTTTGAGGATCATTTTTGGGATCGAGATCGAAGTCAATGGAGGCTCTTCTTAAGTTGACGAAGACGGCTCTCCTGACAAAACCTTCACCTCGGGCTTAGTATGTTGCAGACTCTGAATGTAGGCTTGTTTTGATGCAGACTGGATCTTGTTCAGTATTTTCTTGAATGATCTACTCCATACCTCATTCCATTCTTCATCTTTGGTATACGCAGAAGATGTTTTTGAAGGAACCTGTATTTGATTGAGTACCCTCTTGAGTTCATCCCAAGTGGTACTCCATCCATCTGTTCCACTATACAGATCAATTTAGGAGATTTGCTCGACCAAAATCATATTTATGGAACCTTTTTCAGGTTCTTTTAAATATTCTTTTGGGATTGTTATGTTCTTTTCTTTAAGGTTCATCTCCAGCCAATCCTTAAAGACGAAGCATTTTTCTACAGTGTGCTCAAGCAACTGATGGTATGGCAATAGTTTGGTTCATTCTTCTTTTCCACTTCTTTGGGATTCTTCGAATCTGGTAGTTTGAACTCTGGCTTCTTCATTGTAGTTCTTAATATTTTAGGTATAGCTTCATCTTTGAAAGAATAAATCATTTTACGTCGCTCTAACAAGGACATTTTCTTATCCCCTGTTCGTGGTGATCCTTCTTGAGGCGGTCGCTGGTTGGATTGACTACTTTGTTTCTGAGCATATTGTGATGAAGATTGGCGAGGTTCTTTTGCATATATCTTTATCAACTGCTTTCCCTTATCGACGATCGCTACTAATGCTGATTTCTTTTCGAACACTATGGTCACCTTAGTCTTTTCGTGTGGCTCTATATGCTTAATTTCCACTTGAAGGCTGTTGGCTTTACTGAGTAGCTTCTCAAAGTGTTTGATGGTGAGTCCCTTGAGCATGAAAGCTACTGCCCATGAATGCTTTTGAGTAGAATTTCAATCGCATGATGTTCCTGTAGCTGAGGTTCACATTTCATGCTAAGGCTTCTCCACCTCAAAATATAGTCCACTAAAGTTTCACTAGGCTTTTGTTTTTCCATCATGAGCTCTCCAATAGACACATGGTGTTATGCCTCGATAAATCTTTTCACAAATAATTTTTCCAACTCAGAAAATTTTTTAACTGACCCATTAGGCAAGCCAACATACCAGTCGAAAGCAATTCCTGACAAGCTGCTGACGAACTGTTGGAAGAGTATAGCTTCACTATTTCTCATGTTGCCCCAATTGGCTCGAAAATGTGCTATATACTGTCTGGGATTTCCATTCCCATCAAATATCTTGAAGTTTGGGGCCACAAAACCCTTGAAGAAAGGCACAACATCGAATTCCTCCGAGTAAGCTCTACCCTTTAAATTCAATGCACCACCCTTAGATTGGGTTAAAGCGTCCCACACATGTTCAACCATTTGCTTAAATTCCTTTTCTGGTGTAGCACCTAATGGAGAATCCTTTCTATGTTGCTCCTCTTTATTTGCTGAAGCAACCTATCTTCTTTCATCTGTGATGTGTATGATTTCTAGCTGATTGATCTCTGGAGAAGCCAATTGAGGTGCTTGTGATTGCCCCTGAATAATGGCCATAGAGGTCATGGCTGCGATCATTTCTTCTATTCATTTCTCTAGTAGACTAACTTGCTCATCCTTTTTGAGTAAAGCCCTACGCAGATCATCTACGACGTTCTCTTCGGTGTGAGGTTGAGCCTCTCGTACAGATGTGGCGGCTCTTATTTTGATTACATGGACATCAATGAAATTTCCTCCAAGTAATCATTATAATCAAAATTTTCTTCCTCGCGGTCAACGGAAACTCCATGTTCTCGAACTAACTCAGAAATCTTGATCCTGAGTTTCTTAACTTTCTCTTCAATTATTGATTCCTTGATTGCTTTAAGATCTAGAGGACTCTGATTGAAATCCTCTATTTGTTCCTCCATCTCGATGGCTATTGTTGTGATGATGTCAGATATTTCAGATCCTTGTTTCATTTCCTGTCCCGCGGGTTCGCCAGACTGTATCGGTGCAACGACCTTAGGTACCCATACCTTTTTCTTTTTTGATAATGATGTATCAGAATGGGGTGTCTTAGTAGAAACATCAGTATGTCGAGGGAAAGTATTCCCCTCGTGGTGTAGACTAGCTACAGTTTCAGGTAATAATCTTGTCTTTGCCTTTAAGATTATAGAAATATCTCCATAATGGGTGGCGAGTAAGATTTTCGGACCCGGTCTCTACTTATTTGGTCGACAGCCTGCGGTCTTGGTGGCAGTATAATCAGAAGTAACTACTGTGGTATCGACTTTGTTCCCTAAATGGAACCAAATGGGGATACGAGTAGGTCACACTCTAGTTGTCTTGTGAGATTATCTGGCTGATTTGATGCCCTTAAAAATTCCCTTCTTCATGCGAGAGGAAATTTGAGGGGAAATTGCATCTCCACTCTTTTAAGTAACTCGCAATCTAAACATCCTTCTTTAGTACCTAGCCTTTTGAAAACTGCACTAACTCGGGTGATAGGAGTGAACTTATTGCTCTCCTCACCATGTCCATGAAGTGGTGGTAATGCGACGTCGATTCTCCGGATACTTTCATATCCATCGGTATCCGTCAAATGATGGAATCTACTCCCTCGTAGGAGTGGATAAATTTCTGGTAACACTTCTTTAACTTGATGAGGCTCCTCCTCAACGGATGTCTCCTTGGGAGCCTAGGCTTTGATGGCCCTTCGAACTCTTCTGTTGTGGTTCCTCTTTTGAGTTCGGATCAGCAGTACAGTCCTCGAACTTGATCCGATTTCAAACATGGGTGGTGGGACAGTTAATTCCTCAGCTGGATCATCAATAATCATTACTTCTTTCCCCTTAATAGCAGCGGGGCTAGCAGGTTTGGTGGTTTCCGTGATGGCTGTAGTTTTAGACTTCTTGCAAGCATGGAAGTATTGAAGGCAATTCAGACTGAATTCTGCAGATGGTTCCTGTATTTTTGGTGCGGTGATCTTCATCACTACAAATGGGTCTTTCCCGAGGATGACCTCGAGATCTTCAAATCTAGCTCCAAGTTTGATGGTAGAAGCGAGATTATGGGCTTTGTGGCTCATTGACAGGATGTAGGAAAAGGTCAGCGTTGAGTAGGCCAATGCAGCAAACATTAAATCAGAAAGTTTTGGGGTTAGCTATATGGCCAAAAACCTCGTAATTTTTAGTGCAAGCACTGAAAGTAGAGGTTGATCTGTAGACCGGGCTGGTCTTAATTTATGGGAATTTTTAAAATTTTGTTGAAGAAAAATCAAGAGGTGCAAAATTTAATTAATGTAAGAAAATTTCAAAGTGCGCGCAGCACAACACGATTTGCAAAGTAGCAAATCAAATTTGAAAGGGAGATGTGAAGTATTTTAGGACCTAGTGTGGGACCCATTTTGTGGCAAACAATGCCCAGGTGGAACTAGTCCATCGACACACCTATTGAGGGTCCGAACCCACATGAAAATTTAAAGAGTCCTTATTGGCCTTCTGAACCCCTCTATTTAAAGATGGTTGAACAGCCAGTCCTGAAGTCGAAGGAGTTAATTGTACTTTCCCAAGACAGAAATAGGTAAAGTATGCCAACGGAAAAAGGCTAATTTGGTTCAAGAGAGAAATGCAAATATTAATATTGTGTGAAGATAAAATTTCTTGATTTGTATGGAGAGAAAAGCTTGTGCCCAGCGAAGTCGCCAGAAGTTGTCGGCGCTATTTTTTGTTGGAGCTGCCCATAAGAAGCTGTTGGTCAACGGAATCGAGATCCCGTCGCCTTCTTTGGAAGGACATTTTAATTCAAATATATATTTAGTTTTAAAAAAAATATGAAATCAAACTGAGTCTGACGCCATATTTTTTATAGTTTATATGAAAGAGAGTTGTACCTCAAATCCTGTATCTATCCCGAAGGATAAACACAAGACTTGAGGGTGAGTCTTGATCAAATAAACTAAGGAATATATAACTTCCGTTTGGTCTGAAAACCATTTTATTTTCCGACAAGTTCCCTTATTAAATATAAAGAATTAAATAGGGTTTATATTAAGCTGGGTTCGGACATGCTTTCCATAAGGGCAAGCCCCTATAGTTAACTACATCTTAGATGACCAAAGTCACCTAAGAAGACTCTCAATAAAAATTAGGAAATATTATCGTCGAGGCATTTCAAATGGTAGGACTATTCAATGAGATTGGATGTAGAGGTGTGAAAGGGGATTGGTCCAAATTTGGAACATTTTGTTGTAGAGTCTAAAGAAGGAAGAACTAAGGGATGTCATGGATCCAGAGGAGAACCTCGGTGACTTCCCAAGCTATCCTAATGTTTGGCTTCAGTTTTGAGGAGAACTGTTTAAGTGTTTCATCTTGCAAATTTCATTAGTTATGACTTACATTCGTGTGAGACTATCACACAAATATCCTGGAAGATGTGAGGGTTTAGGTCATGACAAATGACAACCTTGGAATCCTAAGACGAGTTAGGGCTTATATTGTATAACAGGGTTGCACACATGCCTAAAGATAAGGTGAGGATTTACGTTTCATAAGCAAGAAACCTCAAATTCCTATGGCTTTGTTGCTTATATTTAAGGAAGAAAGATTGGTTTAACTAGGGAAGACATGTTTTGCTATTGAAGATGGTTGTGCTGCCCACCATGATAGCTCTAAGCTCCTTGTTGTTACGAGTTTGAGTTTTCTAGTGTGTCAATTTATAATGTTAAATCAAGTGACCCTATGGTTGAAGTCCTTTAAATTTTATGGGGTCATGTTAAAGTTCATTAGAGCGACACCGGATAGGATCTTACAGTTCCCTCGTTCTGTCACCACTATTTTCTATTGGATTCACTTAGTCCAAATTAACTTACTAAACTCAAATTAATGGGTTCCATAATTTTATTTAGACCTTGGGGAGCCTCGTTAGCAACCATGGGTTATCTCCTCCGAGGAATTCCCGATCATCTGATAGAGATGTCTTAATTTAGTTGAAGTTGTAGTTTTGTGTGATGATAGTGATTAAATTTTGAGTTTTATATTTTAAATGTTATGGAGGTAAATTTTATCTTGGTTGATTTTAATTTTAGTTTTGATTTTGGTTTTGGTTTTGAATTTATGGTTGTCCTGATAGTTTTAGTTTTCATGTAGGTGGTGTCATTGTTTAGCATGCAATTTTGTAGGTATAAAAATACAGTAAGAAAGTACAAGAAAGACAACGCTGAAAGCTATAAAAACGTATTTGGCGAGTCTTCTCGTTCCACCTTCTGAGTCAAAAGGCATGTTAAGACAGTTTACATGAACAGGGAAGTAAAATTTTCACATAAACCCTGGGTCATATCTTGGTGGGTCCTCAGAAGCTTAAGGATGATGTTTCAAAACAAAAGATATTAAGTTTAGTAGATCTCTGAGGTACCTAACAGATTTAGAGAAAGAAGCAAGTTCGTGTTACTCTCTCGCTGCCTGATGGAAAATCTTGAGTCCTTTTAAACTTATTATGTTGCTTAATAATTCATCCTGTAAATACCCTTAGTGCTCAGCGAGCATTGATGTATAAATTATCCTTAAGAGTAAGGTAATTATCATTTGTAATTTAATTTTGAATATTATGTGGGTGAAGACCCTTAAAGAGGCATGTTAGTGTCATTGGAACACTTAGCCAAATTTTGGTACTAAGTGGGCTTGTAGTGTTTGAAAGATGTCTTAATTTTAATCGAGTTTATTTTTCTAATCCTCATTTTATCAATTTTAATTTAGCCTAAGTCACTACTAAGCCCTTAATACCTAGGTGAGTGTCTTAATTAGTTTTGAAAAGATTAAGCTTTAGGTGGTCATGATTCATGATTTGAATTTTATTTGAAAATCAAAATAGGGGTATTAAATTGATTAATTATT
>NEWO01001026.1:46220-61730 GCA_003013225.1 Phalaenopsis aphrodite | reverse complement strand
AAGGGGAATGACTCAAATTTGGAACATTTATTATAGAATCAAGAGGAAGAACTAAGGGATGTCATAGATCCGAAGGAGAACCTGAGTGACTTCCCAATCTATCTTATTATTTGGCTTCAATTTTGAGAAGAGATTTTTCAAGTGTTTCATTCTGCAAATTTTGATAATTATAGCTTACATTTATACGAGACAGTTGTACAAATAACCTGGAAGATATGAGGATTTAGGTCTTAACAAACGACAACCTCAGAATCCTAAGAAGAGCTAGGGATTATATTGTATAGCACAACCATACAAAGGCCTAAAGATGAGTTGAGGATTTATGTTGCATAAGAAAACAATCTCAAAGTCCTATGGCTTGGTTATTTAATTCTAAGGAAAGATATAATGTTGTAGATCCTCTTATCGATTAAGATGATCGTGTTGCTCTTAATGCTAGCTCCGAGCTCCTCGTCATGATGAGTTTAAATTTTAAAATGTGTCAGGTTATGATGTCAAATCAAATGTTCTTATGATTATGGTTCTTTAAATATTATGGGACATGTTAAAGTTGATTAGAGCGACACTGGTTAGGCTCCTACGGTTCTCTCGTTCTGGTAGCACTATTTCTTTCAAATTCACTTAGTCCAAATGAATTTACTAAACTTAACTTAATGAATTCTGTACTTTCATTTATACCATAGGAAATCACGTTATCAACCATAGGTTACCTTCTCCGAAGGATTCCCGATCATACGATAGAGATGTCTTAATTTAGTTGCAATTGTTGTTTTGTGATGTTTGTGATTAAATTTTGAGTTGTCTTATATTTTGAATGTTGTGGCGGAGAATTTTATCTTGATTGATTTTAGTTTTAGTTTTGGTTTTCACGCAGGGAGATATCGTTGTTTAACATGCAAGCTCGAGACAAGAAGTACAAAGAGGTAAATGCATTAATTTAAAAGTGTACCCATCGATTTTTCTCGTTCCACCTCCTGAAAGGTGAGTGCTTGCAAGACATGCGTATAATTTGGCAAGGAATTTAAATTGTAAGAGTAGGTGATGGTTTACCTATTAAACCTCAAGTTATGATTTTACCGAATCTCAGAAGATCCTAGTAGATGATTTTAGAAGAAAATATGAGAGGTCCAATTTGTCCTTGAGAAGGTGTAATAGATTTCAAAATACTGGAGGCATGACCTTGAACCACTTTAAAGATTTATAGAACTATTCCAAGTTCATTTTGTACTTATCGTATTTATCCATTGATCATTCGAGGTTAAAGTGTGACTACCCTGTTGCTAAGTGAAACTTGACAAACCCAATTAATCGATTGATGCTTCATTTAAGAGTTATGTGAGTGGGTTCCTCTAAGGCAAGTTTAAGTCATTTTATGATTGTGGTGTCCACAATTAAATTCAGCCTTGTAGTGTTTAAAGATGTTAATCACCAATCATGTTATCTTCTAAATCTGATCAATTGAGTGCAGACATCGAGCCTATGTCACTACTACGCTTTTAATAATCATGATAGGTGAAATGGTGATTATCAAAATTTTTATTTAAGTGACAAATATCCTTATGGAATTATCACAACATCCTCAATTTTGTGCTTAAAAAAAGTAATTTATCATCTTTTCTATCTTAAGCCCATTACTTAAGAATCATTTGATCTTAATCGACTTGCAAGTCATGAAGATTAGGAGAATTATGATCTTTTTGATGTTGTATAAAGGTGGTGAGTGAGCTTCTACCTTTTAGTAACAGTGTATTTCAATCATCCAAACACATTCATTAAAATCAAAATTTCCCATTTTTTCTACTTTGTTAATCCTAAATTTTGATTAAGGCACCAAAATCTAAAAGGACTATTTTGCTCTTGGGTACTTCACGTCATAACTCATTGAACATAACCCGATTAACTTTGAGCATTTAGAGTGTCATATCCATGAGGCCATTACAATATTAGAGGAGAATATGTCGCTTCTTAAAATTTAATTAAATTTAATTATTTGTTTAAGTTCAGAAAATATGACTTTAAAAAACTAATTTATTTAACTTTTTAAAATAAAGTTTTTTTTTATTTTAGAAAATTACTAGAGGTTTTCCTAGGTTAGAGAAATACTTAGGCAAAATTTTATAATTTTTTTAATTAAATTATTATTAGTATTATTTAATTTTATATCAATTTCAATGATTTAATTAAATGAAAAATAATATTTTAATTACCCAAATTATTTTTATATTTTTATTAGACTTCTTTGAGTTCAAAAAACTTAGAGAATCAAATTTTGTATTTTTTATGATTTTTAATTTGTTTATTATAATTATTTTAATGGAAAATAAGGAAAATCCACTTTTAAGCTTTTAAGATTTATTTCTAACTTAGAAAAATTCGGAAAAATATTTTAATGAATCCTAAATGACTAGATAAAATATAGGCACATTTTGAAATATTTTGATATTTTTGGATTTTTAATTATTTTTAAATTCAAAATAAGGCTAAAAGATTAAGTATTTTCTAAAGAATAATTTTTTTTCCAAAGTTCCGTTGATCATAAGGAACTCAGAAAACCACCTTTCACAATTTTTCCAAGTGTATTTAATTTAATATAATTATTTTTTACAAAAATACAAGGGTTTTTAGAAAATCAACTTTAATACTCAAACTTAATCGAATACATTTCAAATTTTTACAGTGGATAAACATGATTTTTATGAACAATGTTGGATTACTTTTTGTCAATTTGTGATGAATAAATATTTTACATAAATTAACACAAGATCGTTACATTTTATTAAAAATAGAAAGTTACAAGATAATTTAAGATATCATGATATTTTTTCTAGACTTCTCTGACCATAGGAAACCTACTAAAATTTTTCCCATAATTTTCCAAATGATATTATAATTTATATAAGTAAAATAGCCAAAATGGTCACCCTAAATTAAAATGAGGGTTTGAAGCATAGAGATGCTCTTTGACCATGGAAAAATCAGAAGACATAGTATATGTCATGAGGAACAAACTCTCAAAATTTCAAGTCACAGTGAGCAATGTTTGATCATAATGAATTAAAATAGTCCAGAGGGTGTTTAATTCATCAAAAATCATGAAATTAAAAATAATTTTTTTAGTCCACATTATTCTGCTTTGTTCACTGAGCAAGAGGGTATTTTCATTTTATTTTATGATTTTTCATGCAAAGTTATGAATTTTCAAAGACAGGCATTAAAATAAATAAAAAATTCTCCTATTTTTCTACTTACCAACGCGACACCACATCATCTTCGTTTGCTCCGAAGTCTCCACACGGCGCTCTGCCATTTGACGCCGCCAGCCACGTAGCCTCCTGGACAGCTCGCCTTTTTGCACCTTCTGCTCGTCTGGCTTCATCTCATCTGCCCGTATAGTAAATGCACGATCAAATGGCTTTTAGTCATCATCCCACAAATGACCTAACCCATGAACCGTTCAACTTAAAAACTTAAGATCTTGAGCTAGAATAAACCAAATCACATGGGGTTTGTTTACAAACCTTCATCTACTCAAGACAAACCTATATATATGGTTAATCAAGTATCAAATTAAGCCATTACACATGAAGAGTTAAAATAAGCTTTGGCTAGGGTTTAAGTTTAATACCTTTATCTGAGATAGGAAGACTCGTTCAGATGATTGTGGTAGCTTTGGTTAAGTTCAAAGAACCCCCAGATAAAGTCTTAAGCTCTGGTGAATTGTCTAGGTATGGTTTCCATCAAGGTGGATTTCAGGTGTTGGTCTACAGTTATCGTAGAGGTTATTTTAAAGGAGGGTTTGATGGAGAATCAACTCCTCTTTCCCTAGTGATGGTTTGTACACAATTAATTTAAGTTTGGTAGATTGTGGAGAGATGTCTTGATCTGAGCTAAAAGTTTGAGCTCAAAATTGGGCTTTCACAGTAGGAATCAGAGGGGGAAGATGGTTGAATTGAACTTCGGGATGCTTGGAGAGTCTCTGGTGAGATTTTAGCAGAGTTTCCCCACAGATTTTGGAACTCACTTTTCCTTGGTTATGGATGGGCTGATTAGATAGAAGAGCTTGGGCTGGCCACCAAGGCCAATTGATTGGTGAAAAGAGGTGGTTAGGTGGAGGACTGAGGAGCTCTAAAGAGCCATTAGGATGAGCTGGCCCCTAGGGTTGAAATTAGGTTTGATTTAAGGGTGGTTTCGCTTAGTTTTAGAGTTTTTTAGCCACTAGACTAGTAAGCCAGGGCAGGGGAGGTGGTCAAGTAAGCCAGTGGGAGGTTTAATTATTGTTAGCCGTAAATAACAAGTGATGATGGAGGAGATTTCTTGGTTAAGGCTCAAAAATGGGATATAATCCCTTAAATTAGGGGACCCTTGATTCATAACTTACTTGGGTGGTTTAATTTTATTTATCTTGGTCCACAGAGTGTGCTAAGTGGCTGTGGTAATATCACTTTGGTGACTTTAGCATGGCTAAGTTAATTCTATTGAAGGGGTTCAATTTGGGTCAAAATGGATAGAAGTTGGGTTTGAGTTAGGCTAGACATGAAATTAAGCTAAATTGATTGATCAATATTGTGTTTATAATTGTCATGAGGAGTTTAGAAATGATTTTGAGTGATTTTGAATTGGTTTGGAGGTTCAATTAGGAAGATTTTGAGCATTTAGTCAATTTAGGGGTGTTTAGGTTAGATCTAGGTTTAAATTAGCTAAGGTTGGGCAAAGCCCAAATTAATGATTATAAATGGTCTATAGTAATATCGTGAAGAGTTCTCAACATCAATTGGGTGTCAATTATGGGGTTATGACATTCAATTTGGTGGAATTTGGAGACAGCCAATTTGGGGAAAATTTGGGGATTTTAGACTTGGGTTAAAGTTGAGTGAAATTGAGGCTTGTACAAGGCCAATTAAAGGTCCAATTTGATGTGTAGGATTGTTATGGAGAGCTTAGGTTTTAAATTGCGGCAAATTGTGTAGGCTATGGGGTTCAATTTGGTGGGGCTAAGTCATATGGTCAAAATTGGGGTTGTAATTTGGATCAAAATTGAGCTCAAACTATGGATCAATTAGTCATGAATTTGGTTTGGATTGATCATATGAAAGATGAATTTGAGTTTAGAATTGCAATTGGGGAGTATTAGAGCCAAATTGATGGGTATGTGAGGTGAATTTGGAGAAATTGGGCCTTTAAAGGCAATTTAGGGATTTTGATAAAAATGGTAAAATTGGTCAAATTAGATTCAATGGAAGGGTCCAAATTTGTTTTGGAGACATTCGAAGTGATTTTGGATGTTTTGCAAAATTTTGGGCTACCAAGGCTATTCTTGTAATTTTGGCAATTTGAGGGTATTTTGGTAATTTTGGAATTTTTGGGATGTTTTGGGCAATTTGGGTAGTTTCAAACGATTTGAAATGATTTTTCAATAAGTTTAGGTATTTTGGATGAATTTGGGAATTTTAGCGAAATTTAGGGTTTCAAGGGCATTTAGGTAATTTGGGTGGATTTAGGTGCAAAATGCCAAGTTGGATATTTTGGTAGAATTGGGGTGATAACCACCTTATATGATATATGGGCCAATGAAATCCCTATTTGGGTCCTCTATGTACTAGTCTTAGTTAAACCCTAGCTTAGGGATAGTGGGTCTACTGGACGATCTACATGAGTTTCCCAAAAGATCAAGGGATCAACGTCAACAATTTTTGTTTTAGGGTTGCAAGTGAATATAGATGATAATGAGTGCAAGTCAGTGAACTAGCTCTAGACCAACGCCCAGGGTAGGCTAAGTATTCTTATGGAAACTCCCCTTGTGCTTTCTCTATTGTGACCCCACCTACTAAGTGCTAGAGGTTAGGACCAACATATGGAACTTCAAGTTAAGCAAGGAAGAGTTTAGAGTTTCTAAGGGTGTGGGTTCCTTTTCTAATTTTCTACAAATAGTCATCAAGAAAATCCTATGGCTAGACCTTAAGCTACTAAAGAGGGAAAACAAAACCTCAACCCAAAGTGAGGTCAACACTACTTCTCACGTTTCGACGTCTTGTGTATCTACATCACAAGGTGAGGCTTCTAGTTCTGATTTGCAATCAAACTTATTGTAAAGAATGTTATATGAAATTAATTATACTGCGGATAAGGTATTAAATTTGGAAAATTTTGTAGATCATATGGATAGATATATGAGTACACACAGTGATTATGATCATATGGATAGATAAATGAGTAGACACAGTGATTATGAGGAACAATTTCACTCATCATTGTAAAACCTTATCAGAGGTGACCAAAGTGTAGTTTTTCCTTCATATCCATAATATCCATCTTATGAGCCTACTGTCCTTTGGGATAGTAATACCGATTTTTTATATGCAACAATATAATAATGTATGCAATTATATTCTCCATTTATCTTTCCTACTTTGTAACAACACCAAAAACCTTATCCTGAAAAAAATAAGAATTCTACTTTCTAATTTATATATATTGAGATACTATGCAAGTATACATATCGTTATCAACTAATATAAGACTTTTTGATTAAGCCCCAAATATCAAATCCACAGGGATTGTTCACAATATGCACTATTAAGTAACAAACTTCTATTTTAAAAAGACAATTACTTAAACTAATGATATTATCACAGTAATTAAAGGTCAACTCTTTTTGGTACTTTTGATATTTTGACAAAACAATAACAACTTCTAAAGATAAATTGAGATTTTGTAAGATAAGAAGCATTGAATATGAAATATCTTTTTCCTTATTATGAATCAGTAATAAGTATAGGAATTATGTTATGGAAGTATGCAAAATTGTGTTGTGCAAAATAGTAGCAATATTATTCTTTACCCTTTTTAGATATGCTATAAAGAATATTGGTTAATTTAAAGTTTGAATAGTTCTAAAAACCGGCTAGGCAGGGAAGATACCAGCTCTCACTCTAGAGTTCCCTCGATTCCCTCCACTTGGGGGCTAACATCACGTATCAAAACCTAAAACAATAAACCAATTTGGGGGCTTTAACCTGTCACTTTAAAGTCTTCCAACTCTACACCCTTCGATGATTATTTCCCTATTTATTTGCACTCAATCATATGATTTACATTCTTATCCATACAATCTCATGTGATCTTTTCCAATTGTTGACTTAGACAATACCATCTCGGTTCTTACATGTTTTCAAAATAAATTTTAACATCTTGATGGGTCAAATCAAGAAGTAAATGAAGTACATGGAGTTAAATCATCACAACTTCTTCAAACATTAAATATCAATACTTTTCACAACTTCCATCCAATACTTTATTTACTTATCATTTTAAGAAAAAAAGATAAAGAAAACAACTCAGAATTGTTGGAGAAAACAAAACCACACTATAGTTTAAAAAGCAAAAAATATTGTCAAACCAAGAAGAAGTCTCAATTAAAACAAAATGTAGTAACAAAAATATAAAAACTTATCTTAAATTCTCCACAAAACTCTTGAAGTTCTTTTGAATCTCTTCTCTTCATACAACACTCTTAACTCTCAAAAACTAGAATCTAAAACTAAAATAAAGATAGATATTGGCATCTTACAGTCTTTCTCAGAAATCACAACAAAGAAGAATCTAAATAAAACACTTAAAGAAACTAGAAGCAGCCCTTGAGGAGCTTAAAGCAGCCTATAAAGAGACTAGAAGCAGCATTTGCGAAGTCCCAAGCCTCTCTTTTTTTATAGATTTCCAAGAGGTTCCTTGATATCTCTTCAAAATGTGTCTAAATTTGATGTATTCTCCAAAGGATACCTTCTTTCACAAGTTTTCTAACCATATTTTTATATCTAGTGGTCATAACTACCCTCTTTAGCCAATAGGTGCCTTAAAGGTCCCTTCAAAATTTATCAAAAGGAATTAACCCATCAAGTAATTGTCACCAGCTCTTAAACGCGGACCTCTGGCTCTTAGACGTGACCTTCTCTGCTTCACTAGCGCTTGAGTGTCAGACCTGGTGCTTAGGCGTTGTCGGCGCTATTTTTGGTGGGGGAGTTGCCCGTAAGAAGCTGTCGGTCACCGGAATCAAAATCTCATCGCCCGTTTCGGAAGGACGTTTTAATCTACATATATTTTTAGTTTTAAAAAAATATGAAATCAAATTGACCCCATATTTTTCATAATTTAACTGAAAGAGCCTTATATCTAAAATCATGTATCTATCTCGAAGGATAAATATAAAACTTGAGGATGAGACTTGATCAAACAAACTAAGGAATATATGACATCTGTTTGGTCTGTGAAACAATTTTATTTGTCGACAATTTCCCCTATTTAATCTAAAGGATTAAATAGGATTTATATTAAGCTATGTTTTAACATGCTTCATATAAGGGCAAGCCCCTATAGTTAATTACATCTTAAATGACCAAAGTCACCTAAGAAGACCTCGATAAAAATCAGGAAATATTATCTTCAAGGAGTTTCAATGGGTATGGCTTTTCAATAAGATCGGACGTAGAGGTGTGAAAGGGGATTGGTTAACATTTGGAACATTTTTTTGTAGAGTTCAAAAGAGGAAGAACTAGGGGATGTCATGGATCTAGAGGAGAACCCGGTGACTTCCCAAGCTATCCTAATCCTTGGCTTCATTTCTGAGGAGAAATATTTAGGTATTTCATCCTGCCAATTCTATTAGTTAAGACTTACATTCGTGTGAAACTATCACACAAATAGCCTGAAAGATGTGAGGGTTTAGGTCATGACAAACGACAACCTCAGAATCGTAAGATGAGTTAGGGATTGTATTTTATAGCATGACTATACAAACGCCTAAAGATAAGGTGAAGATTTACGTTGCATAAGCAAGCAACCTCAGAGTCCTATGACTTTGTTGCTTATATTTAAGGAAGGAAGATTGGTTTAGCTGGGGAAGACATGTTTTGCTGTTGAAGATGGTTGTGCTGCCCACCATGCTAGCTCCAAGCTCCTCACCACGATGAGTTTGAGTTTTCTAGTGCGTCAAGTTATGATGTCAAATCAGGTGGCCCTGTGGTTGCAGTTCTTTAAATTGTTTGGGGGCATTTTAAATTTGGTTAGAGCGACACCGCTTAGGATCCTACGGTTCCCTCATTCCGGCACCACTATTTTCTGTTAGATTCACTTAGTCCAAATGAACTTACTAAATTCAATTTAATGAGTTCCATAATTTCATTTATACCATGGGAAGCCTCATTAGGAACCGTAGGTTACCTCCTCTAAGGAATTCTCGATCATCTGATAGAGACATCATAATTTAGTTGCAATTGAATTTTTGTGTGATGCTTGTGATTAAATTTTGAGTTATTTTATATTTTGAAAGTTGTGGCGATGAATTTTATCTTGGTTGATTTTAGTTTTAGTTTTGGTTTTGGTTTTGTAGTTATCTTGATAGTTTTAGTTTTCATATAAGGTGACATTGTTGTTTAGCATGCAAGTTTGTATAAGAACAAAATTATAGCATAAAATTAAAAGAAAGATGGGGCTAAAAACTGTAAAAGCGTACCTGACGAGTGTTCTCGTTCCACTACCTGACACTCAAAATGCATGTTAAGACAGTTATATGGAACAAGGAAGTAAAATATTGATGATCTACCTATCTCTAGGTCATGTCTTAGTGGGTCCTTATTAATTTGACTAAGGATGATATTTGTCAAGCAAAACATATTAAGCTTAGTAGCTCTCTGAGTTATCTAACAGGTTTAGAGGAAGAAGCAAGTCCATGCTTCCCTCTTATCACCTGGTGAAAGCCTCAAGCTCATTTAAACTTATTATCTTGCTTAATAGTTCATCCTATGAACACCCTAATGCTCAATGAACATTGATGTATCAATTATCCCCAAGAGTAAGGTAATTATCATTTGTAATTTAATTTTGAATATTATGTGGGTGAAGACCCTTAAATAGGCAATTTAGTGTTGTTGGAACACTTAGCCAAATTTTGGACCTAATTGGGCTTGTAGTTTTTTAAAAATGTTCTAATTTTAATTGTGTTTGTTTTTCTAATCCTACTTAGCAGTCTTGATTTAACTTAGATTACTACTAAGCCTTTAAGAGCTAGGTGAGTGTCTTAATTAATTTTGAAAAAGGTTAAGCTTTAAGTGATCATGATTTATTATTTGAATTTCATTTGAAAATCAAATAGGGGTATTAAATTGATTAATTATTGACTTCAAAAGTCATACCCATAAGTCCTAAGTTCATTTTTTTAATAAACTTCCAAATTTTAATAATCTAGAAATTTATTAACTTTTCTTTTTAATTAAGAAAGTGAGGTTGGTTTCTAACAATTAACCCCTTCTGTTTCAAACATCCAAATAAACTGATTAAGATCAGAGGTTGCCCATTTCCCTTTATGAATTAAGCCTAAATGTTAATTAAGGCTAAATTTCCAAAATTACACATTTGCCCCTAAGACTCTAACACTTCATAATTCATCAAATTTAATCCAAATGACTGTGAAATTCTTATCCAACCTCATTCATGGATCAACTAAGACATCAAATGAGAAAATGTAATTTTTTAAAATTTAATTTAATTTATATAATTATTTTAATGCAAAAATAGGATTTTTCAAATAAAGTTCCTAACTTAACCAAGGTAAATCGTAATCCCCTGAATTTTTGAATTTTTTTTAATATTAAGAATTATTTTAAGTTCTTCGTTTTTTATTTAATATAAAAAATTTAAATGGAGAAACTTAAGTTTTGTACTTTCGAAAAATTTTCCTAAGGTCAAAGAACCTAGAGGAGAAAATTTCATATGTTTTTAAGTTTTATTTGATTTATTGGAATTATTTTAGTGAAAATCCATTTTTAGCCTTTAAAAATTATTCTTAAGTTTTAAATTCAGTATATTTATTTAGAAAATTAGAAAATATATCCAAATTATTCCTAAGTGCTTAAGAAACAATTAAGAACATTTCCATGAATTTTATCATATTTGTGATTTTTATGGATTTTTAATTATTTTAAATATTCAAAATGGGCTCAAAAATCAAGTTTTTATTTTAAACACCATTTTATTTTTAGAAAATACCCTTGATCAGAGAGAACTAAAAAATAAGTTTTCGTATTTTTTTTAGTTTTATTTTGATCTTTTTTAAAAATCATTTAAGTGCTAAAATGATACTTATCTTTAAAAATCAACTTAGGTCATCAAATGAACTCAAAATGCTTTGAAATTTTTATGGTGAGTTCTCTGGATCCTAAACAAGAGTGAAATAAAAAGTCAAGTCATTTTGTTGTTTGTATTTTTCAAAATTAATTATATTAGTGACTTAGGGTTTGTAAAGATTAGGTGTATTTTGAATGACTTGGCTCATGAGAAATTTTCCTAAAGTTTCTCTGGTCATCATAAACCTTCCAAAATTTTATTGGATTTTTTAAGCAACATGCTAATTTTCATGATTAATTTAAGCAAAAAATGCATATAAACTTGAAAAATATGGATCTCTATCTAGGGACCTCAGTTGACTTTAGAAAAATCAGAAGATATCCCCTAAGATAGAGGCAAAAACATGCTAAAATTGCAATCCATGGTGATATGCCTATATGCATGGAGAATCAAAACATTCAAATGAGTGTTTAATTAATTAATAATAAAATATGCATCACATGGACTTAAAATTATTTCCACATATTATTCTCCTCTGTTCACTGAGCAAAAGGATATTTTTATTTTATTTTTATGATTTTTCCAAGATATGAATTTTTAAAGCTAGGGCTAATTTCTGATTTTTTTTAAATTCCCTATTTATCTATTTACACATGCGACGATGACTAGATCCTAGGTAGCTCTGAAGGCACGCGTGTCGCGCTCTAGTTGGACGCCACCATCCACGTAGCTGTTGACTCGGCCCGTGATTCATGTAAGGAAACACTGTCTGGCTTGATCTCCTCTGTCCATCCGATACACGCGCGATCATAGGGCTCCCCGTCATCATCCCCGATAAAGTGATCTCATGACAATCCACACTAAAACACTAAAATCTTGGCCTAGACTCAACCAAATCACTTTCGGTTTAATCCTATGGACTAGTCTAAGTGAGACGAACATATCCATACGACAATCATACAATTAAATCAAGCCTAATTAAATGGAGAATCAAAATAGGATCAAGAGGAAGAGGAGATCAATACCTTTGCTCTGAGAAGTGAAGCTTCGATCATAGGTGCTTGACACGTTCGTTGTGGTCCAAGGAGGCTATGGATTGAGCCTCTGATCTTAGTGAAATTCCTAGACATAAATTCGACCAAGATCGATTTCAGATGTTGATCAAAGTCTATACAAGGGGCTTTGTGGAAGGGTGGTTTGATGGGGCTTCTTCTTCTTTCAGTTTTATGAAGGTGTGTGTAGAGCTCTGTCCTTGTTTTAGACAGAAGTTTGAGCTCAAAATTGTGCTTCCACAGTGGGGATCAATGGAGGAAGATGGTTCAATTGCACTGATGAGGTCTCAAAAAAGCTCTGTGAGTGATTTGGAGGTCTCTCTTTGAGAAAATTTCAACTCTACCTCCATGGCATTGAAGGGGAGCTTTTATAAAAAAATGGCTTAAGGCTTGCTACCATGGCCAATTGGGGGCTGAAATGTGCTACCTACGTGGAAGGCAGAGAAGCTCCAACATTTAATTTGGATGAGGTGGCCTCTAGTTTTGAATTGGGTTTAATCCCACGGGGGTGGCTCTCGGTTTGGCCATTTTTTGGCCACTAGGTTGGCCGGTCAGCCAGGGGGGATGGCTAGGAGTTCAAGGAACCCAAGGGAATATGTCACAACAATTTAATGTGTTTAGGCTTTATTTTGCCAAAAATATCCTAAGCTTAAGCAAATATGGAACGAAATTCCTTAATTTAAGGAACCTTTGTTCCATGGCTTAGTTTAAGTGGTTTTAAGCAGTTTAGGTTGGCCACTAGGGTCCAATTAATGGTTTTTGAGTCATTAATTTGGTTACTTTGGGGTAGTTAGGCCATCTTTAGTGCATGGGTTAAATGTGGGTTGAAGTGAACAAAGCTTAGGTTTGGGTTAGGGTAGCTATGTTAATTGGCCTAATTGAATGATGAACATTGTGTAGAAGATTTTTATGAATATTTTTTATGAAGGTTTGAAGTGATTTTGAGTTCAATTGGTGGGTACTTTTGAGGGACTTTTGAAATTTGGTCAATTTGGGAATGTTGGGCTAGACATGGGTCTAGGTTACGCTACCCTTAGGCTAAGTCCAAATTGAATGATTCAAATGATCAAGGGAGATGTTGTGAAGATTTTTTGTGAAGGGATGGAGTGGAAATTTTGGGGCTAAGGCCATCAATTTGGTGAGATTTTGAGACATGGCCAATTTGGGGCAAATTTGGGGCTTTCTGGACTTAGGTTGAAATCAAATGAAATTGAGGCGTCACCAAGGCCAACTCAATGTCAAGTTTGATGTATGGGAATATTATGAATGTTTTTCAACACGATTTGTGGCAAGTTAAGTAGGCCATGGGTTCAATTTGGTGGAACCAAGTCCTGGGGCCAAAATTGGGGTTTTGATCTAAATCAAAATTGGGTTCAAATGATAGACTAATTGAGCTTGTATTTGGTCAAGATTGGTCACATCAAGAGTGGATTTGAGTTTAGAATTAAAATTGGGGTGAATTGAGACCAATTTGATAAACATTTGGAGTGATTTGGGGAAAATACTGGCCTTTAAAGGGCAATTTGGGGGTTTTGATCAAAGATGGTCAAATTGGCAAATTGGGTCATGTGACAGTTGAGAAAAATGAAATTGAGAATATTGGGAGGTTTTGGGAATTTTTTAGATTTTTTGAAATTTTTTGAATCTTAGGCTAAGGAGGAGGCATTTGGGTAATTTGGCCAATTTTGGTGATTTTGGGTAGATTGGGTGTTTTCAAGGTGTTTGAAATGATTGTTGAACCAACTTGGGTATTTTGAGTAAATTTGGGAATTTTGGCCAAATTTGGGGTCCCAAAGGTATCTGGGTAATTTGGGGGAATTTAGGGGCAAAAGGATAGGTTCGGTATCGTGGTAGAGTTGGAGTGCCAACCACCATCAATAAGCCATGGACTAATGGAAAGCCCATTTTGAGTCCTCTATGTAGTGGTCTTAGCTAAACCCTAGCCAAGGGCTAGTGGGTTTATGGGACCACCTACATGAGCCTCCCAAATGTATCAAAGGACTAAAGCCTAGAAGTTTAACTTTTGGGTTGTGAGTGATTGTGGGTGAGAGTAAGTGCCTTAAGCCCTAGACCAACGACCAGGGTCAACCCTAAGGTCCAGCAGTCCTATGGGTGACTCATCTTGAGTTCTCCCATAATGACCCCACCTACTAAGTGCTAGAGGTTAGGACCAATATGTGGAACTTCAAGTTGAGTAAAGAGGTGTGAAGAATTTCTAATGGTGAGGGTTCCTTTTCTAGTTTTCTAGGAATAGTCAATTGGAAAGTCCTATGGCTAGACCTTAGACTACTATAGAGAAAAAACTAAACCTCAACCAAAAGTGAGGTGAACTAATGGACCACCAATAAGTGTGGTGTGTTGGGAAAGCGCACCGCACGTATTGACGTTGACCGATAAGATCAACAAACCAATATAATCTACTAAGTCAAAAGACCTGGAAGTATTTGTAGAGCCGTGTGTGTGATTTGTTTCTGCTCGGAAACTAGCAGTTGATCATTTGATTGAAATCAAGGAATAAGGACTCTTGCTGGGGATCAGAGAGAGAATTTTGAGTTATGAAATTTCAGGTATTTATAAAGGATGGGAATCAGTATGTAAGTGCTGACCCCGAAGTGGGAATTGAAATTTGGGTATCAATCCTAAAATAAGAATCAGACACCATTATCCATTTAAGGTGGTCTTAAAACTGATTGCAAAAGATGACAATAGGATTGTGTGGGTGGACCGAATCGAGATGGAAAGCACATAGGCTAACCTTGGACTCAAAAGGGTAACAACAGTGTTAAAGATTGTAACCATTAAGGATATGTTGCTAGAAAGAAAGGAATGTACCAGTTCGAGTTTCCACGAGGGAGCCATATTCAAACTGACATACGATAGGGAGAATATATATGTCACGCTAGGAAGGAAAACACTGGGACTCACATCCAACCCAAGCGATGATAAAGAATATACTTGCTACATTAAGGAGAAAAGCACTGAGACTCACATCCAACTCAAGAGGTAGTGAGGAAAATATATGCTACATTGAGGAGGAAAGCTTTGGGACTCACATCCAACTCAAGTGGTAGCAAGGAAAATATATGCTACATTGAGGAGGAAAGCTCTGGGACTCACATCCAACTTAAGTGGTAGCAAGGAAAATATAAGCTACATTGAGGAGGAAAGCTCTGAAACTCACATCCAACTCAAGTGGTAGCAAGGAAAATATCTGCTACATTGAGGAGGAAAGCTTTGGGACTCACATCCAACTCAAGCGGTAGAGAAGAAAATATCAGCTACATTGAGGAGGAAAGCTCTAAACTCACATCCAACTCAAGTGGTAGCAAGGAAAATATCTGCT
>NEWO01001026.1:34885-46173 GCA_003013225.1 Phalaenopsis aphrodite | reverse complement strand
GAAAAATATATGCTACATTGAGGAGGAAAGCTCTAGGGCTCACATCCAACTCAAGTGGTAGCGGGAAAAATATATCGATCATGTTAGGAAGGAAAGCACTAGGACTCACATCCAACCTAAGAGGTGACGAGAAAAATATCTGCTACATTTAGGAGAAAAGCTCTGGGGCTCACATCCAACCCAAGTTGTAGCGAGGAAAATATTTGCTACATTGAGAAAAAAAGCTTTGTGACTCACATCCAACTCTAGTGGTAGCGAGGAAAATATATGCTACATTGAGGAGGAAAGCTTTAGGACTCACATCCAACTCAAGTGGTAGCGAGGAAAATATATGCTACATTCAGGAGGAAAGTGTTGTGACTCACATCCAATTCAAGTGGTAGTGAGGAAAATATATGCAACATTAAGGAGGAAAGCTCGGGGGGAGATGCCATTTTTTAGCAAATTTTGCTAGAGCATCGGCATGGGTATTATCTCCCCTAGGAATCTGATAGAAAGTCACATCTGGAATTTGCTTCAGAAGCTTCATCGTGTATTGATGATATTTTGCTAACCTTGGTTTCAGAATTATGTATTATCCAATGACTTGGTGGATGACGAGTTGTGAGTCACTATAGATGGCAATGTTTGTTATATCCATTGAGATTGCCATTCTCAATCCGGTGATTAATGCTTCATATTCTACTTCATTGTTGGTGCACGACTCTGTCAGGTGGTATGAGAACCTTAACATACCCTTATCTGGTGTGATAAAGATCAAACTGATCCCTTTCCCTGATATATTTGTGCCTGATTCTTTGTCTTTTTTGGTTGACAAAGTGTCATCAAAGTACATTTCCCAGCGTTGCACACTGAAAAATTCCATTTGTAGTTTTTGTTCGTCTGGTAACTCGTTGTTGAGAGAGGACCCAACTGGCAGTGGGGGTGCAGCAAGAAAGTCTACTAGTATCTGTCCCTTGATAGCACGGAGGGGAACAAAATTTATATCAAATTGCAATAAGATCATTGACCACCTTCCTAAACGTCCGAAAAGTATTGTTCGGGTCATCAGATATTGCAACCAATTAAATTTCGAGATTAGGGTAAATTTATGAGAAAGCATGTAATGTCTAAGCTTTTGAGCAGCGAAAATTAACTCCAGACAATGCTTCTCAATTGGTGGATACATTATCTCCGTCAGCATTAGGCGATTACTCAAGTAGTAGAGTGCATTTTCTTTACCCTAATCATTGACTTGGGCTAAGAAGGCTCCAAGAGAGTCGTCTAAGGCCGTGGTATAAAGTATTAACGGTTTCCCTGGGATAAGGGCTACCTAGATAGGAGGTGTCATTAAATATTGTTTAACGTCCTTGAAGGCCCACTGGTATTTCTCTTCCCAAATGAATTTGGCATCCTTTTTAATTAATGTAGAGAAAGGGCTGACACTTATATGAGAGATTAGAGATAAAGCATCTCAGATATGCCAACTTCCCTTAGAAAGAACGTAGTTGTTTCAAGGTTTTAGGATGAGGCATTTCCAAGATAGCTTTAATTTTATCCGGGTCGATCTCGATTCCCCGATGATGGACAAAAAATCCCATAAATTTCTCGGAGGTAACGCCAAAGGCCACTTTAAGGGATTCGTTTTAAGGCCATATCGTCATAACTGTTCAAACACAATCTTAAAATCATACAAATGGTCTAATTTTTGTTTACTTTTGATGACCAAATCATCCACATAACATTCTACTTGGTTGTGAATGAGGTCGTAAAAAATCCTTGTCATTGCACGCTGGTATGTTGCTCCGACATTCTTTAGGCTAAATGTCATCTCTGTGTAGTAGAAAATTTGAATCGATGTTCTGAAGGCTGTAAGTGCTACATCCTCAAAAGCCATCTTGATTTGGTTGTATCTCGACGATCCATCCATGAAGGAGAAAATCTCGTGTGTTGAAGTGATATCCACCATCATTTCTAGTATGGGTAGTGACAACTTGTCTTTTGGACATGCCTTGTTTAAATCTCTAAAGTCGACACAAACATGGATCTGCCAATTTTTCTTCTTAACAGGTGCAATGTTAGCCAATCATGTGGGGTATTGCTCTTCTTTTACAAAGTTGACGTCTATTAATTTCTTCACCTCGGCGTTCGAGGTGCATTCTCCTGGGAGCTTGTTTTACTGAGGTTATATTCTTGTCCACCCCGAGTTTATGGATTGCAACTTCTGTGGACAGTCCTGACATTTCATCGTAGCTCCATGAGAACTTATAAATGTAGGTCGGGGTTGTTCTTTAGTCCCGAGGTTAATTTCCTTTAACTCGTCGACAGTTGACTTGATTTCCTCCTCAAATTCTTGCGGAGCATCTTCTATTGGTTGATCATTAGAGTCATCCTCTATATCAAGACAATCCTCTTCTGACTTACTAGTAACAACCATGCAAAATTCAGAATCATCGACTGGTCCGACTGTACCAAATTCGAGACCTTCTTTTAAATTTGGAGTTCGACTTTTACCCTTCCATAATTTTTCAAAAAGTTGAAATTTATCTTTTGGCATTTTTTTTGGTAAGTGTCCCTGTTGAATTAACTTTTGAACACAAGACGAGAAGTAAACAAAAGGCAATTCCATTAATTTATTAGGATCATCATCCAAATTTATATGTTTTTTAAGCTCAGTAGAGGTAGATGCAAAGTAAAATTTGATCGAATTTGAACCAACACTACTAACTTCCTTGACCACTAAACTCTCAACCGTTTAAGGGAGAATCAGAGTAAGAGTCATAGTATTCACATAATGGTTTATCCGATCATACATTATTTCATATTCATTTTTCTCTATATCTTCTAAGGATATCTCATACTGAGGTTTCTTCTGTCTTGTCATCATTATCTTGTCTTCAGAACTGTCTTCATCACCAAACCTGACGGTTAGCCTAGTTCATTCAACAATTAAACTTATCATTCCTCGTCCACATCCCTGCCTCAACATCGGGTGCGCGAACTAAAAGAACCTCCACCAATTTGTTGTATGGGAGTGGTAGAAGATCGTTGAAGCGGAGTTGAATGGCTTCCTATTTGTGATTATTTTGAATCTTCATCTTTGTTTGTGATAATTTCACGAGAGAAGATGGTCTTTTTTGGAGGTGCATAGTAGGCAACATCTTCCTGGATACCAACTTCATGCACTGAAAATGGTTGTAAGTCTCCTTTGATGTAATTTTCTTGACCATCTTTGTAGTATTTGATGCATTGGTGTAGAGATGATGGAACCATATTGTGTTCATGAATCCATGGTTGACCCAGCAGAGTGTTAAAAGAGGTCTTGGCGTCGATGATATCAAATTTAACAGTTGTCACGAGTTCTCCAACCTTCATAAGTAATGTAATTGATCCAAGTGCTCTTTCTCCCTTTTGGTTGAATCCTCTTAATATCATTTTATCGGTCGTAAGCTCTTGAGCTTCAATATCCAAGTAGGACAATGTTCGTAGGCTCATCATGTTAAGGAATGCTCCAGGATCTACTAAAACTCTGAATAACACAAATATGTCGATGTTGACGGCGATGTAGAGTAGACGATTGTGGTCGGAGGTACCGAGCTGCAAGTTTTCGTCTGTGAAGGTTACCCCAGGCTGTTCTTTCAACGAACAAACTTCATCTGAGGTTGTGCTGGCCAACTGAGCTAAGCAAATTTCTGGGTCAAGCAAAGCCGTAACGAGAGACTCTCTCATCTCCTTTGACAGGATCAGAGCATCATAGATTCTTAATCGTGCCGAAAGCTTCCTAAGATGAGCTAGCACATTGTAATCTACTTTTTATGATCCTTCAATTTTGTCTCTATCATGTGTTTCTTCCACTGGTGGAGGTGGGGGTATCTCCTCTGTAGTCATTATCTGCTTTCCTTTGTCTGTTGGAGTTGTTCCTGGTAGTAACACTTTTCCGCTCCTTAAGTTAATTTCCGTGATTTCTTCCTCTTGAGATATCATTTTTGAATTCTCCGGTGTCTCCTCTTCTTTGTCAAAAATATCTAGGTTGATGGTAAGCAGTGTACCGAGATGTTCAAGAATTGGCTCCTCATTATCAGTGCTGTTGTAAACGGTATCATTGATGTCTTCTTTGGACTTGACAACGAGTTCATCAGACTCGAGTATGATTTGAGGATCATTTTGAAGATCAAGATCAAAGTTAGATTGGTCATAATCAGTTACGTTATCACTAGAAACAGTTAAAACGTAGCTGAAATCACAATCAGTATATTCATAAGACTCTGAAGGGACAAAAAGATAATCATACAAAGTCAAGGGTTCGAGTATTTTCTTCCCCGAATTTGAGACAACTAATCTAGTAAAGGCGGCTCCTATCCTACCCCCCATGCTATCAATCTTTGTAGTGAAGCGTTTCTTCTTATTTGTCCTTGATGATGATGGATCTCCTGACGAAACCTTCATCTCGGGCTCGATATGCTGCGGAATCTTAATGTAGGCTTGTCTTGATGCAAACTGAATCTTGTTCAGTATTTTCTTGGATGATCTCCTCTAGACCTCATTCCATCCTTCTTCTCTAGTATATGAAAAAGATTATTTTGATGGATCTTGTATTTGATTGAGGACCTTCTTGAGTTCATCCGAAGTTGTACTCCATCCATCTATTCTAGTATACGGATTGATTGGAGAGATTGGTTTGGTCGAAATCATATTTATGGAACCCTTTTCGGGTTATCCTAAATATTCTTTCGGGATTGTTGTGTTCCCTTCTTTAAGGTTCATCTCGGACCACTCTTTAAAGACGAAGCATTTTTCTATAGTGTGCCCAAGCAACCAATGGTATGGGTAATAATTTGGTTCATTCTTCCTATCCACCTCTTCGGCCTTCTTTGGGTATGGTAGTCTGAACTCCGGCTTCTTCATCAGACTTCTGAATAATTTAGTTATAGCTTCATCTTTGAAAGAATGCACCATTTTACGTCATTCTGACAGGGACATTTCCTTATCCTCTGTTTGAGATGATCCTTCTTGAGGCGGTCGCTGGTTGGATTGACTACCTTGTTTCTGGGCATACTGTGATGAAGACTGCCGAGGCACTTCTGCATATACCTTCATCGGTTGTTTTCCTTTATCGACGGTCGCTACTACTCCTGATTTCTTTTTGGACACTCTAGTCACCTTAGCCTTTTCATGTGGCTTCAAGTGCTTGATTTCCTCTTGAAGACTGCTGGCTTTACGGAGTTGCTTCTTGAAGGATTTGATGGTGAGTCCCTTGAGCATGAAAGCTACTAGCCCATGAATGTTCTTGAGTAGAATTTCAATCGCATGATTTTCCAGTAGCAGAGGTTCACATTTCATGCTAAATTTTCTCCACCTCAAAATATAGTCCACCAAAGTTTTGCTAAGCTTTTGTTTTTCCATCATGAGCTCTCCAATAGGCACATGATGTTGTGCCTCAACAAATCTTTTCACAAATAGCTATTCCAACTCAAAAAATGTTCTAACTAACCCATTGGACAAGTCAGTATACAAGCAAAAGCAATTCCTAACAAGCTGCTAACAAACTGTTGGAACAGTAGAGCTTCACTATTTCTCGTGTTGTCATAGCTGGCTCAGAAATGTGCTATATGTTGTATGGGATTCCCAGTCCCATCAAATATCTTAAAGTTTGGGGCCACAAAACCCTTGGGGAAAGGCACGACATTGGATTCCTCTAGGTAAGGTCTACCCTTTAGAACTAATGCCCCACCCTTAGATTGGGTTAAGGCGCCCCGCACTTGTTCAACCACTTGCTTGAACTCTTTCTCTGGCATAGCACCTAATGGAGAATCCTTTCTATGTTGCTTGTCTCTATTTGCTGAAGCAACCTCTCTTCTTTCCTCTGTGATGTGTATGATTTCTGCCTGATTGATCTCTAGAGAAGCTAATTGTGGTGCTTGTGATTGCCCCTGAATAGTGTCCATGACAGTCATGGCTGCGGTCATTTCTTCTATTCTTTTCTCTAGTATACTAGCTTGCTCATCCCTTTGGAGGATAGCCCTACGCAGCTCATCTACGGCGTTCTCATCGATGTGAGGTTGAGTCTCGCGCGTAGATGTAGCGGCTCTTGTTTCAATTACATGGACATCCATGAAATATTCCTCCAAGTAATCATTGTAATCAAAATTTTCATCGTCGCCATCGACGAAAACTGTGTGTTCTCGAGCTAACTCAAAATATTGATCTTGAGTTTCTCATCTTTATCTTCAATTATTGATTCCCTGATCACTTTAAAGTCTGGAGGACCCTGATAGATATCCTCTACTTGTTCCTCCATCTCCCTGGCTATTGTTGCAACGATGTCAAATATTTCAGACTCTGCTTTCATTCACTGTCCTTGTCCCACGAGCTCACTGCATTATATCGGTGCAGCGACCTTGGGTACCCATACCTTTTTTTTTTCAATGATGATGTCTCAGGACTGAGTGTCTTAGTAGAAACATCAGTATGTAGAGAGAAAGTATGCTCCCCGTGGTGTAGACCGGCTACAATGCCAGGTAATCGTCTTGTCTTTGCCTTTGAGATTGTAGGAATATCTCCATAATGGGTGATGAGTAAGATTTTTGGACCCATTCTTGACTTAACCGGTTGACGGTGTGCGGACCTCGTGGTAGTATAATTAGTAGTAATTTCTGCGGTATCAACTTTGTTCCCTAAACGGAACCAAATGGGGATGCGAGTAAAGGGCACTCCAATTGTCTTGTGGGAATGTATGGCGGACTTGACGGCATCAAAATTTCCTTCTTCATGCAAGGAGAAATTGCATGTCCCACTCGTTTAAGTAACTCACTAACTGAGCATCCTTCTTTGGTAGCTAGCCTTTTGAAAACTGCACTAACTCAAGTGATAGGAGTGAATTTCTTTCTCTCCTCACCATGTCCATGAAGTGGTGGTAATGCGACAGCGATTCTCTGGATACTCTCATATCAATTGGTATCCGTCAAGGGATGGAATCTACTACCTCATAGGAGTGGATAAATTTCTGGTAATCCTTCTTCATCTTGATGAGGCTCCTCCTTAACGAGTGTCTTTTTAGGAGCCTGGGCTTTGATGGCCCACCGAACCCTTCTGTTACAGTTCCTTTTTGGGTTTGGGTCAGCGGTACAGTCCTTGAGCTTAATCCAATTTCAAACACGGGTGGTGGGAAAATTAATCCCTAAGTCGGATCCTCAATAAACATTACTTCTTTTCCCTTAGCAGCAGCGGGGATAGCAGGTTAGACCGGTGTCGTGACGGTAGTAGTTTTAGACTTCTTTCAGGTAGGGAATTTTATAAGGTAGTTTAGGTTGATCTCTGGAGATGGTTCCTGTATTTCTGGTGCGGTGATCTTCATTACCACAAACGAAGCTTTCCCGAGGATGACCTCGAGATCTTCAAATTCGGCTCCAAATTTGATGGTAGGAACGAGATTACGGGCTTCGTGGCTTGTTGGCACATTGCACGAAAAGGTTAGCGTTGGGTAGGCCATTGCAGCAGACTTGAAAACAGAAAGTTTTGGGATTAGCTATATGGTCAAAAACCTCATAATTTTTTAGTGCAAGCACTGAAAGTAGAGGTTGATCTGTGGACCAGGCATGTCTTAATTTATGGGTATTTTAAAATTTTGTTTAAGAAAAATCAAGAGGTGTAAAATTTAATTAATATAAGAAAATTTTAAAGTGTGCACAACACAACGCGATTTGGTTTAATTTGCAGAATAACAAATCAAATTTGGAAGGGAGATGTGAAGTAATTTAGGACCTAGTGCGGGACCCATTTAGTGACAGACAATGCCCAGGTGGAACTAGTCCACCGACATACCTATTGGGGGTCCAACCCCACATGAAAATTTAAAAAGTCCTTAATGGCCTCCTGAACCCCTCTATCCAAAGATGGTTGAACAGATGGTCCTGAAGTCCAAGGAGTTAGTTGTACTTTTCCAAGACAGAAATGGGTAAAGTATGCCAATGGAAGAAGGGTCCAAGAGGGACATTGACATATTACTAGTGTGTGAAGATAATATTTCTTGATTTGCATGGAGGGAAAAGCTTGTCCCCAGCGGAGTAGCATGAAGCTGTCGGCGCTATTTTTGGTGAGAGAGTTCCCGTAAGAAGTTGTCGATCACCAGAATCAAAATTCTGTCGCCCGCTTCGAAAGGACGTTTTAATTTACGTATATATTTAGTTTTAGAAAAAATATGAAATCACCCCATACTTTTCATAGTTTAAATGAAAGAGTGTTGTACCTTGAATCCTGTATTTATCCTGAAGGATAAGCACAAGACATGAGAATGAGGTTCGATCAAATAAACTAAGGAATATATGACATCTGTTTGGTCTGCGAAACCATTTTATTTGCTGACAATTTCTCCTATTTAATATAAATGATTAAATATGGTTTATATAAAGTTGGGTTCGGACATGCTTCCTACATGGGCAAGCTCCTGTAGTTAATTACATCTTAAATGACCAAAGTCACCTAAGAAGACTCTCGATAAAAATCAGAAAATATTATTTTCAAGAAGTTTCAAAGGTAGCACTTTTCAATAAGATCAGACGTAGAGATGTGAAAAGGGATTGGTTCAAATTTGGAACATTTTGTTATTTTGATATTAATCATACTAGCACATGTTTTATTCTGATTTAGATTTTTTTTTATTGTTTATGTTGTTATGAATGTTTATAACTATTTACCATCATGCAACTAGTGAATGCTCTATGTAGTATGCTTAATTGAATGTGATGAATGCGTGATTGAGAAGTCTACGCAAACTTTTTTTATCTGCATAACTAATTATGTCAATATCCTTTTTTTATCTGCAAGTACGTGAAAAAGAATATTGATATTTTTGTGTCTTAATTGATATAATTTTTTAGGCGGTATTCTTGTGCAATTATATTTATGTGTGTGATATTAATAAACTACTGATGTAGTAAGGTTCTTTAAATAACATAAAATATTTTTTTTCATTAATTTATTAAAAACTTGATGGACGTACATATTGTCTTTTTTCAATATTTTACTATAATTTAGGAGTATTAGTATTCACTTGTTCTTTAGCTCACATTTATTTTAAATTAACTTTTCATGTTAATTAAGTGTTTAAAAAATGAGCGATTGATGAGAAAATATTTGTAGAAGGCATAAAGAACAAATAACGAGGTACATTTAAATATAACAGCTTTAATTCATTTAATTAGTGACACTGTTATTTTATTAATAGCTAAAAATCAGAGTTTTGTTTCTCACCATCTGACTGTCCTGTTCCTTTATCAATTATGAATCCCAGCTCATAAGAGTTGAAGATATGAAAACACACTTGAACTGGAATGCACCATAATTTTTAGTTTGACAAGTAAATGTGGATACTTTTTAAAATCTTTCATATACGAATCAATTGCCTTGAGTGCAAGAAAATCGTCCATCGCAGTCTTCTCACAAAATATAAATGCATGGTTGCATCCAATTCNAAAATCTTTCATATACGAATCAATTGCCTTGAGTGCAAGAAAATCGTCCATCGCAGTCTTCTCACAAAATATAAATGCATGGTTGCATCCAATTCAATGACAATTTAATTGACCTTATCTTTGAATATCTCAATTTTTATTCTCAAAAAATGGATTGTGCAGTTGCATTACAGAAATAATTTTTTGTTGGCTCACATCCACTAAATAAATATCAATTTATGTATAATTACACCTAGATGCATTCAAATTAAGCCCCATAAATCAAATTCAGTTAACTAATTAGAAAATGTTAATATATTGATAAAGTATTTAAAAAAATTAAACAAAAAGATTAGTCAATATAAAATTAAGAGAAAGATTATACGATCTAAAACATTATCTTACCAACCGCACCGTCTCGCTTCGTTCTCATCTGCCAAAACTAATAAAAAAATACGCCACCTGTACACTCATTTATACGAATAAAATTAAATGTAATGACTCAATCATCAAGAAATTCAAGTCCCTAGAGAGGTCACTGTTTTGGCTCATTTCCCGATAACTATTAAAGGAAAAAATAAATCACTGAACGGCGGAAAAATGGGATCGTGCTTAGTCTTACTACTTAATAAAATCAGGCTTAAATTTTTCCCAAATTTCTTTCAACATCATATTCAACTTTTATATTAAACCTGTTCAAATTTAAATTCAATTTTATTCAAAATTCCACTAGAATTCTCATTGAAAACCTTTCCTTACATATTTATTTTTCCAAGCATCTTCAAACTTTGTTCAACTTTGTATCAAAATTTGACTCAAAATCCAACTCGAAATCTAATCAATTGGTTTTATATAACGAAAAACTTTTAGAAGTTAACTACATAAAAATAAATAAATAAATTGAAATTGGGTTAAGATTTTGTAGTATTTAAATTTTCGCAATTTTTTTGCAAATCTCTATTAAACCGCAAAAAAAATCTATTTTAATCCTGCTTATATCCTCTAGAAATTTTTGTTTGTCCTATTTAATTTTTTGCCCCATTTCATGAATTATAGTTCTTCAAAGTTTTGTCTAAATTTTGTTCTTGTTTTGACATAATTATTACTTCAATGTTAATCAAATTTTGATCGAGAGTTTGGATGAGAAAAATTAGCACGGGTAAGATTGAGAGTTAGTACTTGAACCATGATAATTTGGTTGGTTGATTTTTAATTCAAGTTGTGTGTTTATTTTATGCCACCCAAGTTTGATTAAAAGTTGCAGCGGCCATTCTCTTGAAAGGTGAATGTTTCTCTATTTTTCTCCAAAATTAGCTTCCTCTTAGTGACCGATTTGAATCAGAGAAAAGTCATCGATACTCTTAGGATAATAAAATGGAGATAGTTCTTTGTAGTATATATATAATTAATGATTCGTCAACCATTTTAGTTCTTTGAGAGGAGCCCATTCTTCACCACTAGATTTCAAACAAACATCATAAAATATCAATTGATAGCTAGATAATTAATAAGTATTGAAGTGCAGGACAAAATAGTTAATAAATATGGAAATTAAAGCTTGAATTGTAATTAAATCTAAGCCAATGGAAAATATCATTGTTGCATCCAACCCCTAAAGAGAAGGTTTTGTTCCTGCTTAAGGAAACAAATTAGAACAATAGATGAACGTAAAGTTCGTCAAAATAAAAGGTGAGGTAAGAGAAAAATATATATATTCTTGTGAAAAAAGATTGCGAGAAAGCGGAAAATGGAACAAGAAATATATATGTAAAGCGCCAAAGCGACACATAGATTTATGTGGTTCAGCAAATTGTCTACGTTCACGAAGTTGTAGATGATTTTATTGCTTGAGGAATTACA